>APFE030194580.1:172080-392954 GCA_000404065.3 Pinus taeda | reverse complement strand
CCCAGCCAGGGGGGATCGGCCCCTCCAAACCCCCGTGGGGGGGACAAGTCCCCCCCGCACCCCCCCGCGTGGAGGGGTGTACAAACTTCCTGGGGTATACATCCGGATGAAACAAAGACCTCTAAACAATCATGCTCCATACTCAACAATCTCCCACTTGGAGAATGATTGTAGCAACACCACCGCTGCTTCATTTGCTAAACAACGAATCCTTTTTGGACTTGGCTGTTTCTCATCTTCATCATCATCCTTGAAGACTAATTGAGACTGAGCATATTCTCAGTTTCTCCCTGGTTACAACTTTTGTTAGCATATATGCAGGATTCTGGCTAGTGTGTATCTTTTCCAGCTTCAACTCTCCATCTTCCAACACTGATCATATGAAATGGTACTTGAGCTATATGTGTTTAGTCCGGGAATGAAATCTTGAGTTCTTTGCAAGATGAATGGCACTTTGGCTATCACTTTATAATGTGCCCATATCATGCTCCTTACCCAATTCACCCATAAACCTTTGTAACCAAATCATTTCTTTACTAGCCTCTGTAGCAGCAACATACTCTGCTTGTGTTGTTGAAAGTGCAACAACACTTTGGATTTTTGTAACTCAACTGACAGTTGTTCCACCAACAGTAAATACATATCCTATAGTGCTCCTCCTGTTATTTCTGTCACCTGCCATATCTACATCAACATATCCCTGTAGAAAAATGTTTGAACCACCAAAGCATAATGCTTGATTTGTGGTACCTTTCAAATATCTGAGAATCCATTTCACTGCCATCTAATGTTCCTTTCTTGGATTGTTCATGTACCTGCTTACAACTCCCACTGCATGTGCAATATTAGGCCTTGTGCAGACAATTACATTCATTAAGCTTCCAACTGCTGACGCATATGGAACTTTAGACATATAATCCATGTCTTCTTGGGTCTTTGGGCACATTTCCTTACTAAGTTTGAAATGGCTAGAAAAAGGTGTACTAACTGGTTTTTCATTGTGCATATTAAATCGTTTCAACACCTTTTGTATGTACTCATTCTGAGACAATATTAATTTACGATTTTTCTTGTCTCTAGTTATTCTCATACCAAGGATTTGTTTTGTAGCTCCCAAATCCTTCATTTAAAATGAATTTGCCAATTTTCTTTTGATCACATTTATTTCCGGCATATTAGACCCTACAACAAGCATGTCATCTACGTACAATAACAATATAATATAGCTGCCATTATTTTGCTTTTTTAGATAAACACAATGATTAGAGTGACATCTAGTATAACCTTGTTTAGACATAAACTTGTTAAATTTTAGATACCACTGCCTTGGAGCCTGTTTTAATCCATACAAGCTCTTATTCAACCTGCACACCAATTTCTCCTTCCCTTTCACTTCATATCCTTTTGGCTGCTGCATATATATCTCTTCCTCTAAATCCCCATGGAGAAAGGCTGTCTTTACATCTAACTGCTCAAGATGCAAATCTTCAACTGCTACTAGACTTAAATAGTTCTGATTGAAGTCATTTTAACAACAGGAGAAAATATTTCATCAAAATCAATACCTTTCTTCTGTGCAAACCCCTTCACCACAAGTCTATCTTTGTACCTCTGTTTTCCTCCATCTTCTTCCTTTATCCTATAAACCCATTTATTCTTCAATGTAGTTTTTCCTGCAGGCAACCTGACTAAGTCCCAAGTCTGGTTATGCATTAAGGAGTCCATCTCTTCTTCCATGGCTACCTCCCACTTCTTCCTGCTTTCAACCTGAATTGCTTCTTCATAACATTTGGGTTCACCAGAATCAGTCAACAATGAATAATATAATGAAGGAGAGTATCGTTCAGGGGGTCCACTTATCCTGGTAGATCTTTTAACACCACTTTCAGGTGTTTGGGGTGCCTATTTCTATTGTGGTGGTTGTTGTTGTTGTGGTTGTTGATTATTATTATTTTCAGGCACCTTTACTTTTTTAGTGATCTCATCAAGAACTGTGTATTCCTTGTTTTCTTTTTCCTGTTTCTTTTCTTGCAACTGGTTCTTATACAAGACCTTTTCATTTAATATTACATATCTGCTCCTAATGATTTTGTGATTTTCATAATCATATTAGCGATAACCAAAATCATTAACACCATATCCAATAAAGGTACATTTCTTTGATTTTGCCTCAAGCTTTGTTCTATTTTCTTTATTAATATGCACAAAGGCCTAACAACCAAAAGGCTTTGAAAATGAGTAGTTTACCTTTTTACCTGTCCATGCTTCTTTGGAACACCACCATCCAAGGAACTTGAATCCCTTCTGTTTATTAGATAAACAATAGTATCTACAACATCTACCCAAAATTGTAAAGGCAATCCTGCATGCAATCTCATGCACCTTGCACGCTCCATGATTGTTCTGTTCATCCTTTCTGACACACCATTTTCTTGTGGTGTTCTTGGAACTGTCTTCTCTCTGCGAATTCCATGCTCTGAACAGTACCTATCAAACTCGTTGCTGCAATATTCACCTCCATTGTCTGATCTAAGACACTTCAATTTCTTTCCTGTCTCAATCTCAACCAAAGCTTTCCATTTCTTGAAAGTATCAAATACATCAGATTTATTCTTAATACAATAAATCCAAGTTTTTCTAGTTGCATCATCAATAAAAGTAACATAATAACAAGACCGCCGAGAGATGATACCTAAGCAGGTCCCCATACATCTATATGCACAAGCTCTAATCTTTAACTCTTCCTTTCTTTCCCAACTCTAAGAAATCTGACTATCTTCTGTTTTCCATAAATGCAATTCTCACAAAAGTCCAAATCAACATTCTTCAAACCCGGCAACAAATTCCTTGAGTGAAGGATCTACATCCCCTTCTCACTCATGTGTTCAAGCCTATGATGCCATAATGCTCCATCTGCTCCTTTAGAGGTTAAAGCATTAACAGAGTTAGAAATACCATTGCATAAATACAATGTACCAACCTTTTTGCCTTTTGCTATTACCAGGGCTCCTTTGGTGACCTTCCAAGCTTTATCTGTGAAAGTTGTCACACAACCTTCACTGCCTAACTACCCTGTTGAAATTAGATTTTTCTTCAGATCTGGAACATGCTTTACCTGCTTTAGTAGCCATTGGTTTCCATTCTACTATTTTACAAGAACATTACCCATTCCAACAATTTTACAGGGTTTATCATCACCCAAACAGACTTGTCCAAAATATCCTTGAACATAGTCATGAAAGTATTTCTTATCAGGTGTGGCATGGAAAGAGGCCCCTAAATCTACCACCCAGGAATTAGTAATATTTTCAAAAAAAAGAATCAAATCATCTTGTAACATCTCACCTATCACATTTGTTTCATGATTGTTTTCTTGTTATGCATCTCCTTCTTTTCCCTTCTGAGATCTACAGTCTTTCTTTACGTGTCCTTTCTTTCTACATTTCCAGTAGACTATCCCCAACCTAGACTTGGAACTGCCTTTCCTTGATTTGCTGTGATATCCTGAGCTCTTTCCTCTTTCCATTTTTCTTCCGCAAGACTCTGCACTCAAAGCATTACTCGATGTCTCACCGTAGCTTTTCTATCACATTTCCTCACTAAGGATAGCACCGACAACATCATCAAACTTTAAAGTAATAGATAGAGACATAGAGTTACTAATGGAAATTACTAAACCATTCCAACTTTCTAGTAATGAGCACAAGAATAACATAGCTCTAACTTCATCATCAAAATTTACCCCTACAGAACTTAACTGACTTGTAACAGTATTAAAATCATTTAAATGGTCTACAACAGATCCACCATTTGGCATCTTCATATTAAATAAATGCTTCATAAGAGATACCTTAGTCGAGGCTGAGGGTTTTTCATATAGTTTTGCCAATGCCTTAATCAAATCGTTCGTCATTGTTTCCTTCGAAATGTTGAAGGTGACCGAAGTTGCGAGGCACAACCATACTGTTTCGACTGCCTTTCTATCGAGAAGGTTCCATTCTTCATCTGTCATATCCATTGTCATCTTTGCTTTTTCACCCAATTGTAGGTACAGATCTTTCTTATAGAAATAATCTTCCATCTGCATCTTTCACTGTGAGAAGTTTTGGCTGTTAAATTTCTCGACCCTAAACTTACCATCTTCTACCATTGCTCTCACTCGAACTAGGAATCCTTCTCTCCTATTAGTTTTTCAACCAAAAAAAAGACCTTCGGCTCCGATACTAGTTGTTATAAAATTATATATTACGGAACAATGGAACACATAAAATATTGCAGAAATATAAACATAGAAAACACATAAAACAAGAGAGACACAGATATACGTGGTTCACCCAGTTTGGGCTACGTCCACGGAGAAACAACCAATCCTTCCTTTTATATTATCCAACAAACTGAAGAGATACAAATTATAGCAGATCCACTGTAACACCGTCTTCACTCTCAATCTCCTCTCTCTTTCTCACTCAGAATACAGATCTACATAGACACAATACAATTCCCTCATATATAGTGAGAAGTTTCCTTCTAGGGAAAAAATCCCTAAGTTAAACATAAATTCTACCGTCAGATCTCTACCCAATGAATGGCCCAGATTGACTAGAAATTACTATACTTTTCCAAGGAAATTTTACATCTATTCTTAGCTTCGGGGGCGCTGCCCCCGAAACCCCCCGCCCGGGGGGGGGTCCCCAAAGGTTGCAGCCACCCCCCCATGGAACCCCCTACAACAAATATTTTTTGGGTGGCGTTGCCACCCCATTTTGAACTGGGGTCCAATGTGGTGATACCTTTGAATAGAGAAGATAATTAGGCTCCACACCCAACAAGAACATGTACTAGAAGTAGCGCAAGTCCTGGAGGGCTTGGAAAATGTTTTGAATTAAATGGACCTAGAAGCTAGTCTAGTTTGTTCAAACGACTCTCCTAAAAAAATTACATCACCCATAGCTCCAACCTCTTCTACAGATTCCATTGCTACGATTATTTTGGAAACTTCACGAGAGTCTAAAAACATTAAATTATTTTTTGTTAATTCCATCGCAACCATTGGTGAACCATCCCCTTCCATTAAGATATACTCTCCTCAGGAAAATAGGGAACAAAAAGCCAATAATGACTCTCCCAAGGGATCCCAGGATGGTAGAAGCCTTTTTCAGCCCACGTTTGAGGATATAATTGAACCTGCTGAGGAATTAGTGACTGAAAAACCAGAAACCATTGTTTTTTTTGCCTCTCTTGCAACTAACTTAGCTAGAAAGTTTACACAAAGAATTAGTAGTGGAGTAAGGAACAAGTGAGAAGACAAGGCTAGTAAAGAAAGTGAATGGTTGATGAAAGAAAATAAGAAATTACAGAAAATGGTTTGATAGCTCAGAAGGTGGTTGCGGAATAGTAAAATTTAGAGGTAGTCTAAGAAGAGGAAAAGGAAGCAGGAAATTCAGGAAACCTAAACTGAGAATGGAAATATTGATGTTTCCTCCACTGTAGGGACCTAGACTGAGAAATAAATACCTACTATTGAAGTGAGAACTTGATGCCACACTTCAAGTATTGAATAGGAAAATGGAGGAGCAATGAGAAACCATAACAAGGTATCAAATGGAGGTAGTTCCCCACGAAGAACATCACGATTTATTGGAAAAAATTAAGGTATTAATAGTCACAAAATATGAAATGTATATAAAATTTTGAGTAACAATGGGGAAGATTAAAAATATGGAAAAAAACTTGAAAAAGATAGAGAGAAAAAAAAGTAGGTTTGTTCTCTATACTCAGAATCCTTGGCATGCAAGTCCCCAACCAAGAACTATGATTTTTTCTCGTTGAAGTGATACTTTTCGCTCAAGATCAAAGATATACAATTGGGGAAACCTTAAGAATGTTGTAATGTTTTAGAATTCATTGACTCATTTCATAAACAAGATGATTAAACATGTTATTTCCTTTATGAGCTATATATGCATAATTTCTTCCTAAAGGATCAAAGATATGAGAACCCTATCCCTCTCATAGGAGATGTACAATTTGAATCTTTGATATCCTTTTCCAAAAATCAGATTAAATGGGCAAAATTTTATAATGTTTTCCAGAGACAATAACTTGGCCTCAACCTCTGGGTTAGAGGTGAACAATGAAGTCGTCTATGCATGCCCATATCTCACAAGAGATTCATGGAGAAGACTGGAGTTGTCAAATATTTAGCACCCATTCATAATGATGTACTGAAGTCATTGTTATAATATTTATTAGATATTAATCCTGAAACTCTACATGGATAGGGTAGAGGATTGAACCCATATGGTATTAAAGGAGGGTCCTAATTGGATAGGATGTAGATACAAGTAACCAATAATTTGGTGCCATCAAAATTACTATAAGGATGAGTATGAATTGACTGAAGCAGGTAAATATGTAGCTCTCCAAGAAGTTTGAAGAAGGAATGGTTTCTAACATTATGGACAAGAATCTCACCCATCTTACTCTTTAACTTCTCTTCATGTTAATCATTTATTTGCATGAGGTCATGCAAATAGGTAAAGAAGGGGGAGATGTTGGGATCCACAATTGACACATTTTCTTAATCTGTTTCCTTATCCTTTAATTATTTTTTAATATAGCATAGTAATTTGTGTGTTGAGAACTTTACAGAATAGTTAATCAAGTAATTTACAATTTTATTCTCTTAATGAATTAATTTTACTAGAAAAAGATGAGTTTCACTTACAATTCAAAATGATGATTGGAAGGATGTCAATAAGTGGATGATGTTCCCTCAATAGTCAGATAAGAGAGAATTACATGAAGCTTCTAGGGCTAGCTGTGACGTGGATAAGCAAGGATCAATGATTATCATGGGAAGGCCAACTGTGAATGACATTGTTACCACCTATTCCGAGGTAACTTAAGAGATTTTGTTACTAAAATTGAGCATCTTGAGAATCTTTAGATTCTCAGGATTTCTCTTTTAGTTTTAATTATAGACTTGCTTGTACTTATAAAAGTGATAAATAAAACCTCACTAAAGGGAGGACTTTTTACTATTATTTTCATTCTTATTCCCTGATGTTTTCTTAGACATTGTAATATTGTTGTCGATTAAGATAATGGAGATTCACATGGTTTCGTTTTAATTCTTACACTGATTTCTCTCTAAGGCACTTGACTTCCAATGATCATGGGCCCAATCCTTGAGTGACTACTGCCCTATCTATACTATTAAATTTATATTTTAGCATTTGTTTGTTTGTTCTACAATTATTCAATTTAGTTCCATAATTGGTTGATGATTGCCCAATTGATCATTACAAAAATAGTGGCTACATTCATTAATAATATTAACATTATATCTTTGATAGTTGATTCCCTAAAGCATTATTCATTCTGTTAGTTCTTATGATTGATATCCAATTTTTAAGAGAAAGGTTTGATATTTTCTTTAGTGGATTTCGTTCAAGTCAAGTGTCTTTTTTATTTTACGTAGCTATTGTTTCCTGGCAAATAACGTTTGTTTAACATAGTTGTTTTTAGAAGTTATAATATTTCGATTATCTTGAATAATAATTTTGATTGCTTTGAATTTATGAATTTGTGTGTAAAGTGTTCTTTTTAGAAACCCTAGTTGTTTCTTGTGGTTTCATATATTTACCTTTGGTTTTAATTATTGTAATGATTTCTCTCTAAGGTGATTTACTTCTAGTGATCATGGGCCCAATCCTTGAGTGACTACTGCCCTCTCTATACTATTAAATTTATATTTTAGCATCTGTTTTCTTTTCTGGAAATTATTTGATTTCTTTCAAGAATTGGTTGGTGATTACCGAATTGATGATTACATTAACAATTTCTACATGCAATAATACTATTAACATTATATCTTCGATAATTGATTTTCTGAAGAATTATTTATTCTTTTACTTCTTATGATTGATAGTGAATTTTTAAGAGCAAAGTGTGATATTTTCTTCATCATATTTCCCTCAATTAGAGTGTGTTCTTTATTTTCCGTAGCTATTGTTTCCTAGGAAATAACATGTGTTTAACATAGTTGTTTTTAGAAGTTCTAATGTTTCGATTATCTTGAATAAGAATTCTGATTGCTGTGAATTGATGAATTTGTGTGTAAAGTATTATTTTCAAAAATTCTAGTTGTTTCTTTTGGTTTCATATATTTACCTTTCAATAGAGCTAGAAGGAGTAGGTTACACAACACTATTCTTTGCACATACAATGTGGAAAACCTTACAACAACTGTAGGAGTTTCATGTTGACAATTTAATGTTTAAAGGTTTGTTGGTACTTTAAAGAGAAACTAAATAACCCAACACCTACCCCTTCTCATCACATTTTCAGAAATCCCTAAGCATGACTCTACCTAATCCCTAAATTTTTGGCTTTAACTGCTTCATTTCAGTGCTATGAACATTGAATGCACCCTTCTTCTTTAGGATATTGCGTTCACTAGCAGGTTGACCCCCCCTGGACCTGAGTTGATTACCAACATGTTGCTCCTTGCTGGGGGTCAGATGATTCTAGAAATTCGAAAAAAATAAAAATAATCCTGAAGCTTCCTCTTCCAGAAGCTTCTAAAGGTTGTTCTAAGCAGTTACCTTTGACGAAAGTATCTAATCCAATCCTATCCTACCTTGGATGTTTCACCCCTTATCCATTGATATAAACCTCCCATGAAGAGTTGATCTCAAGCCTAGATAGGTAAATGGATAAGAATTTCTAAATTTCCATGCTCTCCTATATATTTACTTCCGTCCACAAGCTAGGGGTTGGATTTTGGAGATCAATTCTACCCTCATTCTTCTATTTTGAGAGTCATTATTCCATGCATTAGGGTGACATAGAGATATAGTTTTTGACAAGGAAGGAAAATTAAACTTGGAGGAGCTCTTCTACAATATCAACTCTATATTTGGTTCTAAATCTCCCCAACTCTATTAATGCAAAGAGTTGATTGTTTTCCTAGATGTGCTGTTATGATTTCATATATTTCAATTCCATGTTGATCCAATTAATAAAGTGATTGGATGATACTACATGTTGATCCAATTGTGCAAACTCTAATTATAGTGATTAAAGCTAGGATTGGGGCATACAATCCAAGAGAGGAATGAGGCTTACGACGGATTCTAGGTAGGCTTCATCTTGTTGTCCATTTACTTTAAGTAAAACATTGGTTTCTTTTCTTTCTGATGTTCTAGACCATGCCATCAACTATAGGGAAAATATTCCATAGTCATAAATTTTGTATAACACCAACTATTGTCTTAAGAGAGACAACAATTAAATAGTCTCATAAGAGACAATAATTCTTTTGTTATATATTAACCTTATAGAGAAATTTTTAAGACAATAATTTAAGGCAGTCATTTAAAGAAAATATTTAAGACAATAGACAAGTTTTGTTTGTCTCAACTTCAGACAATTTAGCCAAAAAACATCTTAAATTTTTGCTTAAAACCCCCTCTATGTTGTACTTTTATAATCAGTTACATTTTCATCTTTAGAACATGTCTCATTTGATTGAACAATTTCCTTTTAAGATGACTTTTTGTTCTTCCTCTTTTTCTTTTATTTTCCTACATTGCTACTACTAGTATCTCTTTCAGGCATAAGATGGAAGCTATCCAATATTTATTTTGTAGATTTAAGGTCTATAATAGTCTCAATATCCATATTATGAAGATTGTTATACATTGCACATTTTTCCTTATTATTCAATTATTGTTCTTGACTAGAGGGGGAATCATCTTTACTTTATCTAGCACATACAAGCTTCCATACACTAGGTTCATAAGCTATTAGTTCTACTTTCACCAAATTTCTCCATTCATGAAAGTTTATTTCACTTATCACAATTACACTTTGAAAATCCATATTTATCTAGATCTACCTTCAATTTGTTAGACTTACACTTAAGGAACCAACTCTTGTACCAATTGAAGTAAACTTAAGTAAACTGAGAGCGGGGGTGAATCACTTTAATATATTCATGGAGAACGTTTTGTTTTATTATTAATTTTTATAATTTGGTTGGTGCCACATTTCACATACAGTTGGCCCACATGGCCACCCAAAAACATAAAAAATTAGTGACACTTGTCATCCCTTCATGTGGCCATAGGTCCATTACCATGTTATGTTATTGGTTCACCTACCATATTAATTTTTTCTTGACCGCCACTTGTTATGCCATCTCGCACATTAAAAACCATGCCATTGTTTGTTTCTTTCCACTCATTTCTCATTGTTGTTGTCTAAAAACCAATTAAAAATGTGGTCCAATAAGTGCTTTGGCATGTATCCAAAGCACCCCATGACCACAAGCTATCATCTAGGGCTTGTCCCTCTAATTATTTCTTCCCTACATTATCTAGCAATAATATTCAATATCTACATAACATGTTTCAATTTTAGTCGGCAGTTGGCACCCATTGTGGGACCTTGTTCCTATTCAAAAATTTAACTAGGTTCGATCTTCATTAAATGTATTTGAGTGATCTTGTAATGTAATCATCAAAATAATAATGAAAATTATTATTATTATTATTATGCTGATGTATCAAATTATCGGTTTCATGCTTGGGTCACCATGTCTTAGGTGAAGGTCCCTATTGAGGAATTCTAGGATTTATTATGAGTTAATAGAGTCATTAAACTTTTAAAGAGAGCCTTCTTGGGATTTTGAATCATGTAAAAGGCTTTAATATTAAGTCAAATATAATTTATGTATCCTGCACATCAAGTTGGCCTAAAAGAGATCAAGTTGGCCCAATGATGTCAATTTGACCTCCCTTGAAGACTATAAATAGAAGTAAGTCAAATTCATTTGGAGTATCTCATCTCTAGAAAGTTTGATATCACTAAGGAAGCTGAAGAAGTGTGAAGTGGGTCTAAGGAAGCCAAAATAAGTGCAAGTTAGGTGGAGTCTAAGGATGAGAAGAAAAACAAAATATTGGTGTGTGTGTGTGTCTCTCTCTCTTTGTTTCATGCCCTAGTTTGGGAGATCAAAGTCTTCCAAGTTTCATTGATGTCGAAAGCTACTTGATGCTAGAAGTTGCTTGATATCGGAAGTTGCTACATTGTAAAATTGGTTGGAAAGGAGGTCGAAGGTATGGGAGGCTGACTTGGTGTGGAGGGAAGGTTTGGTCTTTGTGTAGGGTGAAGAGTCTCAAAGAATATTATTGAAAGGAAGAAAATTTTGAAAGGGATTTCCCCTTGAGGAGGGGCTTTCCCTCAGATATTTCCTACATCTGGTGTCCATTATTTTATGTGCTATTTCTTTGGTAATTACTTGATGAAATAAAATAGTGGAGGTATAAGGAATCATAACAACAAATCGAAAAAATCACAAGTAATTTTCAAGAATAAGAAAATATATCTAGCTTTCTAATTTTATAACATGGAATCAGAGTTTTGGTGAGGAAAGAAGAAAAATGAATTCTCAAGAACTTAATCAAGGAACCATTCAAAAGGAATATTATAGGTAATAATCCCACTATATTCAAGGAAGATTTCTAACACAATCAAGGGATAGCCTCAAACTACAGGTCTTGGAAGAAGAGGATTGACCTCATCCTTGAAAAGAAAAAGTTTCTAGACTTTTTCAAGCGTAAAGCAATGAAGCCTAAACACTCCAATGATGTTGAAAAACTAAAGTTCATGGAACTAGAATTGGTGGCCATTACTCTAATGGTAGAAGGAATAAATTACAACATTATCCCATTCATAGCCAACATTAATCATGCTCAAGAAATGTATGAAGCCTTGTCAAAGGTATTCACTATTAAGAACATTGTTCAAGTAGAAAGTTTGAAAAATGAGCTAAGGACCACAAAGTTGACTAAAGAATACATAGTGGCCTCCTTCCTTTTGAAGATAGAGAGAATCAAGGATGATGTTTTGGCCATTGATGAAATTTCTCTCGACAAAAAACTTCTGATCACTGCTTTATTAGGATTTATACCTACTTGGGGTGCATTTTCTACAAGTCTTAATAGTTGGAAGGAGGCTCCCATATTTGAAGAACTATGAACTGCCTGCAGTTAGGAAGAATTAAGGATCTCATTAGTTGCCAATTCTAAAAATGTTTCAAATGCCTACATTCTTGAGTATAAAGGAAAGAAATTGAAAGGACGAAGGAATAAACTTGACATGTGCAAGGTAGAATGCTATGAATGTCATCAAAAGGGTCACTACAAGATTGATTGTCCCGAAAATCCAAGAAGGAAGAAGAGAGAAAGAGATCAAGCCAATGTTGTTGAAGAAGAAGATCCAAAGAAATTCAAACCCAAAGAATCTGACATAAGGAATTTACATTACTAAGTCCTTTAATTTTAGTCTTAGTTATTCTAATTTCTATTTTTTATATTTAAAATTCATAGGTTTTAACATGTTTTTGGAAAATACATTTTCTTTTATTTTATAAGTTAATAGCTATCCCTTAAGATTTCGAGGGAGCCCCTAACAACCCTAAAGATAAGTATCCAATTTTGTTTCAATGTTTGTTTAGATGTAATCATTTAATTTTGATTATATTAAATACTAATCATCATTCTCCCTCTATTGTCTTGATTAGGAAAACATCTGCTATATTCTCAAGGAGGAGGACCTCCCAAGATACATTTTTTCAAGAAACAAAGGTATGCCTTAAACTACAAAACATTTATTTATTTAAACGTGTATTCATTTGGAAATCTATTACTAATATTTTTTTGTCTAGTTGCATTGAATCATAATGATTCTTACCTTGGATGATTCATCACATGATAAATCTACCCCACCCCTATTCTTAACTAATTTTATAGAACCCTAGACAAGTTCTCTAGAAAATCCTAACCTAAGGGTATTCTAATGTGAATGCATGAAACCCAAAACTACTTAGGGATCTTGAGAAATACTGTTTGAATTTTTTGTTGATGATTTCATGTTTATTATTCTGGTATGATTAGGAAAACCTAGCTTGTTAGGGTTGAATGATAAAGTCCAAAATCTCAAACCTATGGAATATCGGTAATCTTGGGTTTTCTATATTCCTATATTGAAACCTTAACTCATTAAGTTTTGGTGGAATGTGTAAATAAGACCCTACTGATGGTGTCAAACCCACCAACATGTTAGGTGATCTCCCTAGTGATAAGTCCCAACTAGACCTCAGACAGTTTGGAGAAGGATTCCCAACAATGGGTATTACAATAGTTCCTTGACTATGGTAGCGCACATAGGTAAGTATGATAAATTTATCAAAAGAAAGTGTGTCACCTTGCAGCAAGTCAAGAGAGATGCATGGGGGTTCTAACATAGAGAGGGGAAAAGGAAGTGTGTCCCTTAGAAGCCTGTAATAGTACGCAGCCTGAAAGGAACACACAAGTTGAATGACATCACAGGCTAGAAGCGGAATAGTCCACAATCCAAAGTGACAGGCTAATACAAAAACACATCTTCAACAAGATTTGTACAATCGTATACAAAATAGTTCATACACAAATGCGAAAGTGAGATAACATGAAAACGTGATGGCTCAGTTATATTATTAAGTGAAAGTTCTATCCATAGATACAAAATTGATAGCCACTAGCCCTAATAGTGGAACATTACAGTCAACACAACCTACTCCTTCAAAGAGATGTACACACTCTATGTTGTTGAGAAGCCTAGGCTCATGACATACTCTCCAAGCCTTATCTAAGAAATGCCTAGCCAAAATATTGGCTCCCAAAAGCCCGTTCTATGAGTTATGAGCTTTTATTTATAGCAAAGGGTGGGGTGACCCTTGACATTCACCTTTGTGACTGTTTGTCTACCCTCATATCTTCAACTTCTTTACAAAAATCATTAAATTACATAGTTACTATTCACATTCCACTAGTGTCACTTGGAATTTCACTTACAAAATGTTTACAATGTTTTACAATTTCCAGATATACCCATGTGGGGAAAATAGGTTAGAGATAGCCTAACAAGACAAAACACTATGACTCCAAGGCATGGGAAAAGACCAACTCAGAAACCTCCACTTTATACTACTCGTTCATGTACTAAATCTTGGTACATATTTTCGTCTTATCTTGAAGCATGTGGAGTACTTTCTTTATTGTGGTAGGACCACTAATGTACTTCTGCATGTTGTCTGTGTTGAACTGAAAGTCATCACTAGTGGCGTCACACATCAATTTCTCCATGTACATGTCGACATCTAGTCATATTTGTTTCTTATGCTTAGCTTTGGTGAGGGAACTTGCATCTGTTCAGTTTCTTGCTTAGCTACTAGTTGTTCCAGCTCATCAACCTATATTAGCATTATTTTCTCTATCATTGAGCCTTATTTTTGCTCTTCTTCTTGTTTCTTCTTCTCAACTCTCATTCTTCATTCGAATCTTGTTCTTCTTGCTGCGATCTCAGTTCTCATACCTACAATATTTTCTATTTTCTATTCCTTTTCTCTGATTTTTGTGTCCTATGCTTCCTTTTGCCTATATTCTTAAAGATGCATGCATGAACACTAAATGCACTTTTTCTCTACAAATTTTTGCTCCCTCTATTATGTTAGAGATTTCCTCTTTCCCTAATCCTATACTAGCTTGCTGCCTTCTTCCACGATAGCTGGTTTTGCTACCATGTTAGCCTTGATTCCTTTTCTATAAATAGTATGGCGTATTCTTATATTAGCAAGTAAAATGGTGCTTGATCAACTACTTCCCTAGTACTTCTTTCCATGGTCTCTCTTGAATTAACTCTCTTCAGTGCCATGGTACAATGATTGTTGGAGAGAAGTGCTTTGCGAGTGTGGTACCTGTGGGATAGAACGAACACTCATTGAAAGCAAACATTAGCTCTTACAAATATAACTTTATAGCATGACCAAGAAACAACTAGGCATTTGATGAGAGGAAGCTAATAGTTTGACTAACAAGGGTGGCTAACTGAATATGGGAACTATGCACTGTGAAATCCCGACAGTCGGCGCAGAACCCTCCTAACTGGAACTATGTAATTTATAGTTCAGCCTAGGGCAGGTCCTGGGAGAGACTTCTCATTGCATAGTGTCTCCTAGAAATACACAGTGTGTTCTTAGAGGTAGCACAAGACAACCTCTATGCAATGGCAGAGACCTTGAGCTACCTGATTGCATAGTGCATGCAAGTGAATGTGAGACCTGGGAAGGGGGAGTCCAAATCTATCCACAGGGAGTGTAAAAATAGCTAGATCTAAAGGATGTTGTAAGAATGAGTGAAAATATGAATAAGTGTATATATATGCATGTAAAACAAGTGCAACAATGGATCAAACTAAAGGAACATGAAACATGTCAAGGGAGTCGCCGCATCGACGACTTTTGGTGCAAAAAGGGGAAAACTCATGTGACCCTTGGGGTAGGAAATGTATAACTTTAAACAACACTTCTAAAAGAAGAAAAAAGTTAAAATGGTAGTGGTTGTTCAAAAAAAGAAGCGAAAGAACACTCTGAGAAGCTAAACAAACCAAATAGATAGAAAAAACAACAAAAGGCAATAAAAGCAAAAGTCACCCCAAAAAGTGATGACAATGCTTAGAAGGCTCCTTTATCTCCTAAGGGATATATTTCTTGATGATCAAATGCATAAATGAGTTATAGAGGAATCCGTTACACATATTTGAGCAAATGGAATTTGTGACACATATGCTTGAAATCAAGGATAACAATGATACTTAGCAGAAACTTCTAAAGAGGAAAATGTGTCACCTTTGGGAAGATGAAAGTAGATTCCATACTTCCCAAGGATGGATTTCTTCTTATATTATTTTTTTTCAGGAATACTACCATGCACTACCCAGAAAGATTGTTCATTTCTGGGGAGGACCGGACAACTCTCTGGTTCATGCACTTACAGTTTCTGAGCACAATATGGTACTGCACAATTTTTGGGTTGAGTGGCTATTGGATTGCCTCTAAGGATCTATGCAATTTCCCAACTTAAGGGATTCTGTCAGTTGGCTCTATGCAATTTCAGAGTTGATGACTTACTTGCTAGCCTAGATAGATCTACGTAGTTTCCTAGCTAAAGACAAGCTACAAACTAGGTTTGCACAATTTCGTAGCCAAAGCTCACTATTGGGTTGTACTACACAATTCTTGAGAATAAGGCTCACTATTGGGATGTACTACGTAATTCTTGATAACAAGGTCAGTTTCCCTCTTGGACTGCACAAATTTCTAAGGAAATGTAAGAACCTGATGAAACCAAGTCACGGGGGTTCATCTTGTGGATAGACAACAAATAAATAAGTGAACACAAGTTGTAAAGAGAAATAAATTCAAATGAAAACACAAGTACCGAAGTAGTGCAAGACAAGCTACTAATATTTTATGGTGGATGCTGCAAAATAAAGTGAAGGAAAGATTTTGGAGGAGGGTTGTAGCTGCTACAAAATTGGTGACACCCTGGTATAACTCGAGCTCTCTATATGGACATTAAATCGTGTAAAGCGAGTCTAACTCCTTCGAAAGTATTGTTTGATTCTTTGATCGTCATGGCTTCCTCACTAGCTTGGGTTAAATATGTAGTCCTAGCCATTCTCTTGATCGGTTAGCACACATACTAAGCCAAGTCAACTGAGTTGTTTCGATTTGGGATGAGGAGTATATTGATGCACAAGTAATATAGATCATTAGAGTTTAAGTTTTATCTCTGGCGTTTCTCCGCTGCCAGCAGGCATGAACAATACCCCGATAGAGTCACTTCAACAAAAAAAGCATCACTCCACTACCAGTGAGCTTAAACAATACCACGAAAAAGTTACATGCTTCACCTCTCTACACATGAAGCCTTACTCTTCTTTTGCTTATATTTTATTTTTTCATTTTTTCATTTTTATTTTTCAAAGAACTGTGCATAGGAACTTTTTTATTTTGATGAGGCAAAAGAGGGATCCCAACTTACTCAGAGAAGAATAGGTTGTCCCTTTAGAGAATTCTCTTATATATACCTCTTACATACTTGTGAAGGTTTCCCCCTCACCTTACTCTACTTGACTGAGTTGGCAAGGGTTAACCGAATATAGAAGAACCGACTAGAGTAGGTTGTACTAGTTAAAAGTGCAAGCATTATTTTTTCACCAAGACTCACTCTGAACATAATGTATTTTCCATCTAGGTATCATCGACTGAAGAATGAAATCTCTTCATAAAGAGAGGGTATAATAGATAACCAAATTTTGATAGTTGTACAATTCCTCTAGTACTTCACCCTGCTTATCTCAAGAAGAAAACACGGTTTCATGTGAAAGTAAACCTATGGGTGTGAAACAAAAAAACAGATAGAAACAAAGGAAAAAAGTAAAATGGAAGCAAAACAAGTAAGAAAAGAAACATGAAAGAAAATCAAACAAGAAATAAAACACTACCCCTACTCCTAAGCTAAATAGTGCATGGGCCTACTAACGTGAAGTGACATTTCCAATGCAGCCACCAGTGCATTGCTTGGCCCATGTTGGTGAAGGAATGGCTAAGAAAAATATGTTCAAACAAACCAACATGCAAGAAACATAAAACAATGAAAACCAAAAAGCTTGAAGTTTGAATACGTCCAAAGAAAAGAAAAAGGTAAACATGCAAGACAAACACTTTGTGGATGTACCAAGGTGTGATAGCACATTGTGCATAGATGATGAATGTGCACACTATTTTGATCTTTGCAGGCGAGAAAACATGTAGAAAGAGGAAAATTGTTTCTTTGTACCATTACTTGCTATGTATGAGTCCTCCAATGCATGAGCGTTAGTTTCGTGTGATTCTGGGCGAGGAATGAAATCTGTGGATCAGATTGATTTTCGATGTGCATAAGAGAGTGATGAGGAACCTGAGGTGGTTCAATAGATTTTTGATCGAGAAAGAAATTAGCCTCAAGACAACAAGGATCTAACATAACCATCAGCTCATGCTAAGGTGCCTCGACTTCTTGCAGGGTTTCTACTTCTTCAATAGGTAGATCATCAAAGAACGCTGGCTTAGAAAGATCAACAACAAGTGAATGAACATTGTGATCAAATGAAGGAGAGAAGAGTTCATGAAAACCACTATCAGAAAATTTGATATTTACATCAGCATCCTCATGATTTGATGAATCATATAGAGTGGTTGACGAGAAACAAAAATTTTTGCCCTTTGAATTTCCATAAAGAAAAGATGATAGATTGGGCGGATTCATAAATGAATATTTTTCCTCTCAACAATTGAATGATGGACTAACATCTCATGCATCCTATGAATGATTGGAAATAGAAACATATCAGAATGAATTTTTACAAGACAAATCAGAAATTGAAGGATCAGAAAAGATGTCAAGATAGAGCAAAAGAGGTGCGTACAGAATGAGGTCATCCTTCACCACTAGTTCTTCTTCAGATTCCCACACATACTCATAAAAAATGATAGCACATGTTGGATGCTCAACACCAACTCTGTCAAAAAATTGATCCTCATGAACATCGCATGCAAAGTCCGAAATGGATGAACACAAGACACCAAAATATGGAGGATCAATACAATGAGAGGATGAAGGTTGAGAAAATAAGTTCATGTGACAGCCCACAGGCTTGCAGTCAAGATCCATGTAGATATCTAGAGCAGGTGGGATGGGAGGATGTGACATTTCAACAAATGGGTTTGCAACTTCTCCCACCTCATCCTCCAGTGCTAGAACTGTTTGATGAGGGGTGGATGATGGGTCAATTGTGACAACAACCTTGTGCATCTTGAATATTAACGCTCTAATACCGAGGTATGTTGGGAGGGGTTTGAATGGTTCTTACTGATGAGCATTTTTAGATACATGAAGAAGATAATGAAACCTTTCCCTGAGAAATTTCCAATCAAATTCATCTTCAGGGATTTGAAAATAAATATTTTGGAAGCGCTCCCAAAATGGCCAAAGAGATTCATGAAGTTCTTTCCATAATTCCATAATTTTTTATTCAGTGCTTGATGGTCATAATGATAGAAAGGATGACCTAACTCTCTAAACATGTGATTGAAATAGTGAAAGGAGGATGTTCGTATTGTGTGAACATGTGGCATGCCTTAGCAGGGCTTCTCCACCTTCACCATCATACTTAAATTGTGACAAGTCATCAAGAACATCCTTCGACACTTGAAACTCATCTGAATGAGAAAAATATGCTGGAGGTATGATTGTAACTTAATTCATGAATGATGTGGATAGATTCAGAATAGACTTTGAGGAATCAACTTGTGATATGTCCCTCCTTCTAGAGCCATAAATGTTGATGGTACTGGACCCACCAACATGTCATGGGATCTCCCCATTAAGAATTCCCAACAAGTTCTTAGACCGTTAGGAGTAGGGTTCCCAACAATGGGTAGTACATTAGTGCCTTCACTGCAGTAGCACACAGAGGTAAGTATGATAAATTTGTCGGAAGAAAGTTTGTGACCTTGCAGTGAGTCAAGTAAGATGCATGGGGGTTCTAACACTCAGAGGGGAAAAGGAAGTGTGTCCCTTAGAAGCATGTAATAGTATGCAAGCTAAAAGAAGAATAGTCCATAATCCAAAGTGATGGGTTAATAAAACAACATGTCTTCAACAAGATTCGTACAATCGTATACAAAAAATAGTTCATACATAAACGCATAAGTGAAATAAAATACATTGCTAAAGTAACCGTTATAGTAAAACTATAATAACAACATATGCATGAAAATGTGTTGGCTCAGTTATATCATTAAGTGAATGTTCCATCCATAAATACACCATTGAGAGCCACGTGACCCAATAGTGGAACATCACAATCAAAACCGCCTACGCCTCCAAAGAGATGTACTCTTTCTACACTGTGGAAAAGCTAAGGCTTGTCAAAATACTCTCCAAGCCTTTTCTAAGCATTGCCTATCGAAAAACTTAGCTCCAAAAATCCCATTATGTGAGTTATGAAGTTCTATTTATAGCAAAGGATGGGGTGACCCTTGACATTCTCCTTTGTAACTCTTCATCTACCCTCATGAATATTCAAATTCTTTACAAAAATCATTACATTACATAGCGATGGTTCACATTCAACTAGTGACACTTTGAATTTCACTTACAACATGTTTACAATAATATACAATTTCAACATATTCCATTGTGGGACAAAATAGGCTAGAGACAACCAAACAAGAAAAAACACCGTGAGTCTGAGGTGTGGGAAAAGAGCAACTTGGAAACCTCCACTCGATACTACTTGGTCACATACTGATTCGAAGCTTGGTACTGTGTTGTGATGTCTTCATCTTGTCTTGCTAAAAGTGGACTTTTGCCTCTATGGAACCTGGGCATGTGGTTTTGGAACCTATGTCCATCTCATATTGAAGCAAGAGTAGTGTTGTCTTGAGTGTAGTAGGACACCTAATATACTTCTTCATGTTGTCTATTTTCAACTGCAAGTCATCATTTTTGGCCTCGCACGTCAACTTCTCCATGTACCTATCAACCTCTAGTTGGACTTGGTTCTGATGCTTAGCTTTGGTTAGGGAACCTACATCTGTTCACTCTCTTCCTCAGTTGCTAGTTGTTCCATCTCATCAGCATGTATTAGCATTGTTTTCTCTATCATTGCACTTTTCCTTTATTCATCTTCGTATTTCTACTTCTCAGCTCCTATTTTTTCTTCGAATCTTGTTCTACTTGCTACGATCTCAATTTTTCTACTTGCAAGATCTTCTCTTTTCTCTTCCTCTACTCTATTGTTTGTGTCATGTGCTTCCTTTTGATTCTCCTATCAAAGTTGCTTGCATGAATATTGAATGTGATTTTTCTCTATAGATTTTTCCTCCCTCTGTTATGTTAGGGATTTCCTCTTTCCGTGATCATATACTGGCTTGCTTCCTTCTACCACTATTGTTAGTTTTTCTACCATGTTAGTGTTGATTTCTTTTCTATAAACATTAGTGCATATGTATATTTTAGCAAGTAAATTGGTGCTTGCTCAAATTCTTCCCTGGTACTACTTTAAGTGGTCTTTCTTGAAACAACTCTCTTCGGTTCCATGGTACAATGACTGCTGGAGAGAGGTGCTTCACAAGTGTGGTACCTATGGGACAAAACATACACTCATTTCAAGAAAACATTAGCTCTTACAAATCTAACTTTAGGAGAGGATCAAGCAACCCCCAGGAATCTAATGAGAGTTATTGTGCAGTTTTGACTTACTATGGGTGAGTGACTGACTATGGGAACTGCGAACTGCAAAGTTCTGACAGTTAGCTTGGAAGCATGTGGACTAGAAGTGCACAATGCATAGTTCAATATGGGACAAGGCCTAGGAGAGACTTCGCATCTTGCAATCTCAGTGACCAAGCTAGGAGACTTGCTCCTGTAACTGTGCAATGCATATTTGGAGCTAGCCTAGGACAACCTCAACACAATTCTAGAAGCCAAGGCATAAGCCTCGAGTTAACAAATTTCATAGTTCACGCAAGTGAATGTGAGACCCAGGTAGGGTGATCCTAAATCTGTCCATGGGGAGTGTGTAAACTGGAAGATCTAAAGGATGATGTAAGAATGAGTACATATCTAATTAAGTGTAGATTTATGTACGTAAAACAAGTTCAACAATTGAACAAATTGAACGAACACAAAGTGTTCAGAGGGAGTCACCACATCGGTGACTATTAGTGAAAAAATGGGAAAAATCATGTAACGCTTGGGCAAGACAATGTATAACTTAAAACAACACTTATACAAGATAAAACAAGTTAAAATGCTAGAATTCATTCAACAAAAAAAAGAAAAAAAGCACTCTCACAAGCTAAACAAACCAAAGCAATAGAAAAAAATAACAAAAGGCGATAAAAGCAAAACTCACCCCGAAAAATGATGACAATGCTCTGAAGGTTCCTTGATCTCATAAGAAAGCTAAAGCTTGATGATTAAATTCATAAGTGATCTTTGAAGGCATCCATTAAATATATTTTGGCAAATGGAGTTCATGATGTGTATGCTTGAGATGAAGGAAAATAGAGACACTTAGCATAAACTTCTAAAGATGGAAATGTGTCACCTTTCAAAAGCTAATAATATATTCTGTAATTCCTCTTAGCTTCCCTATTTTTGGGAATCCTTCCATGCATTATGCAATGTAGGTAGCCAATCACCTAGCCTCTGGGAACAAATTGCACTATCTTGCATATTAATTCCCCAGGTATGTGTTGTGTCGTTCCCCGAATTTTCTTTGGTTTTTGCTAACATATTTCTTTCCATGCATGTTTCTTGTCTCCAGATATTTTAAGTGTTCATCCACCTCTTAATAGTATAGGATCAATGGCTTCCAAGAGAGAAAGATCACAAGACACTAACAAAAAGGCAACTAGACTAGCAGTTGAGCGAGTGTCCTCTAGTCTACGGATCTATTAAGATACAAATTTGTTTCTAGACAGGGACATAAAACTCAAGTGGGAAGAGGTCAATGAAGCATTCATAGGAACCTTTTACGAAGACCTTGAAGACCGTCAAGTGTATGTGAAAATTCACAAGTCCATATTGTACCAAATTGTAGGCATATACTTTGTGTTCCCATCCGCGGACACGATACACTAGATTGTCTGTCAAAATGATCTCGACATGATGACTTGAGTAGTGTCAGCGTGAAAAAGCTTACAACCTTCTAGGTACAAGATTATTCTGATATGTATCAAATGTTAGAGCCCGTAACTATCATGAAGACTCCCTTCATCTTACCCAACAACAGTGCTAACTCTAGAGACATTATGAAGAACTGGATAAAGGAGACAACTCGATTTAGGTTGACACCCAACCATATTGCGGAAGGTGTATCAATACTTGTTCATATTTTTATATCGACTGTATGGCCAAAAAAGCATGGAGACATTCCCACAGACTTGGGTGATCGCAATGGACCAACTGGCTAGAGAGGGAACACCATGTAACTGGTCTGACATGTTGGCTCATCAGCTAAAGGAACAAGTAATGAAGGCTCGACAGTCATGAGGAGGTATGCATGCAAAGATTTACATGTTTTCCTACATCTTAGTTGCAATTTGTGCTTGATAGGAGTTCTCAGGCTTGGAGTGGGCATGGTCACCGTCGGAGACTACTCTGAACACATATTTCAAGTTGTTGTTCTAATGCAGCTCCAAAGGAGTAATCACATAGTTCTCCAAACATTTTATGATCCCAGTGTACAAGATGATATTCGAACAGGGTCCACCCTACATGTTGAAGGAAGAAATGGAGGAACTGATAGGCATTCCTAATTGGCATGCCTCACCATCTGGAACCTTCATCTGAATGTTCAATGCGAAGAAGCCTCCACATGTTCTACTGATTTTTTCCTTGGATGTACTTGTCATGTAGGAAGCAACATATCACATCTCAGTAGGATTGACAGCTGGATTGCAGCAGAAGAAGAAGGCACCTTGGCCTCCTCTTCCATTCTGGATTGGGTTATATGAGATCCAGAGTATGAAGCAAGAATATGTTGAAGTAGAACTGATGAAGAAGTACCCATTCGACCTTTGAAGCTACAATATGTATGACCCACAATGCATTGTGAAATATCATTGCACGAGAGTTCAGTTCAACTGGATCTAGAGGGCATGTCATTGGGTCAAGGAGGACACATGGAAATATTGCTATAGTTTCTCCAGACCAAACAAACAGGTTGGATTTGTTGTGCATTGGTTAGCAAAAAAACATGAAGCAACATCACAGAGAGCACCAACAATAGTAGTAGCAATAGAGGCAAGCATACCAGTGTGCAACAAAGCTAAGAGGAAGATTGTTGATTGCATGGAGGAGGAGAAAATATGCAAGTTTCGAGCAGATCCATTGGTAGAGAAAGAAGCTATGGCCATAGAGGAAAATAGGCACCATCATGACATGTGAATCACAAAAAGGTAGAGGTATAAAAGAAGGATAGAAGAAGAAGATAAGGAGTTTTATGAGCTTAGGGAGAAACTCCAAAAAGAACAAGAGTTGTGCAAACATGAGAGGCAAGCACAGTAGAAAAGGATACAACAAGGGGCAAAAAATGTGCAAACAGATGCAATAGCACCCGTACAACTAGTGGACTTATTAGATCAGCTAGCATCAGCCCAACAGGGTGAATCATCATAGGAGTAAGACTTCGCTCATGAGATAGAACAAGAACTTCAACAATTGGATGTAGACATGGAGTAGTAAGAGTTGGAATAGGACACCAACCCCATGCCTCATCACCAAGAGGTCGACTTACCCACTTTGACACAGATGAATGATGTTCAAATATTAAGTTCCCAAGGAGGTACTGACATCCTTAGTGATCAGCTGGAAGGAGAGATGCACAACATCTCATTCGACGAATCTCAACATAGAGTTGTGAAATCTCACAGAGTGTCAACTCTGGAGGATCATACATCTCTTGCGCAAGTTTAGGAATTAGCAATCGTGAATGATGTGCACAATCATCCAACATCCTTAGCCGATGTAACCATAATGTATGTCGAAGCCACTACATCAAGTGTTCACTTTCTGATAGCTAAGAATGAGTGAATAGCAAGGGAACTACAGATTACAAAGCAAGGAGGAGACTTGGTGACAATGTCCGCCTGAGCTAAACTAAAGAAGGAAATACTAGATGAACTATTTTCCCTTGACACTATTATGCGAGCGTTGTAATCCAAGTTTGGTACCGTGTATAAGGTAGTCATCCATCTCAACAGATGGTGGTAGCTATGTGCTAGAAGAGCATCTATCCTAATGAAATTCCATGTTGCTATTGATGACATGCAGACATGGATGATGAAATACAAGGGAGCCCCGCTTCACTTGCCTGAGATGATGAGGACCAATGTGATCGAGCTGAAAGCATGTATCCAGATTTGGATCCAGAACAATGAAGAGTTGTTGCTGTCATCAATAGCATACAGGCTTCCCATGCACGAGTATTTAGGAGTATGGATATTGTGATGCGCACACACACGATCCCATATATTGGGACTCTCACCCAGGCGAGGACAAAGAAACAGGTCCGACTAGAACTTGACTCATACTTCGACGAGTTGATGCACATTGCCACTAGCCTAGACCTGCCTATCAGTGCAGACATCATGGACAAGTATGTTGTTTGTCTGGCCATGTTGAAGAGAATTATGTGCATGCTTTCAGACTAGTTGGACAGGGGATCCCGAGTAGTGTACCTAGATGCTATGGAGGCATGAGTCAAGTTTCAGATGGATATCATTGTAGAACACACATAAACATCAAGGACTATCAATCTTGGCATCAATATGTTACTGTTGATCAGCATGAAGATGTTGAGGAGTTGGACTTCCATGGTTGTCTAAGTTAGAGTGATGTCTAGCTTGGCTTTCTCAAGCCATTTTGTTTCACATGGCTACATGTGCATTGTAATGTAAAGTCATATCATGTGTAAGTCAAGTTGTGATAGTTAAATGTAACACTCATACAGTAGGTGAAGAGTCATGAGGGTAGTTGAACTGTCACAAAGGGGAATGTCAAGGGTCATCCCACACTTTGATATATATAGTCCCTCATAACTCATTATAAAGGCTTTTGGTCAGCCAAGCTTCTGATAAGACTATCTTGGAGAGAGCTTGGACAATATTGTAATGAGCCTTGGCTTCTCCACTGCGTAGAGCTAGTACATCTCTTTGGAGGAGCAGGTAGATGTGGTTGTAACGTTCCATTATTGGAACTAGTGGTTGGACATGGTTGTATCATATGAGTGGAACTTACATTTCTTTATATAATAAGAGGCAAAAAATTTCATGTATATGTTTTATTGTATTTTATGCTATATGGTTTACTCTAAATGATATATGTATTGTTTTCTTGTGCATGTGTTATCACCTAGATTGACCTCAGGCTGAAGGGAGGCAATGCCAGGGTAACCACAAACCAAGCTTAGCCAAGTAGCTAGCCCTAGTAGGCTGGGAGAGGGCTCTCTTCTTAAGGATCTCAATCAAGATGACTGGATCAAGTAAAGAATTTTAGGCTAGGTATAGTAGCTAAAAAGTTTTGATTGGATTTTGTAGAGGTTTTTTTGGATCACGAGGAGCTAGGCAATTTAGGTCTAGGAAATTAGGTCAGAAATGCAGGGTGTTCTATGGGGTAAGGTAAGCAGAGGCTTTAACACTCTTGGGCTTGACGGGGTGAGATGTTTAGACTCGTGAGAAAGCTAAGAAGGGCATGTGACAATAATGGATCCTTCTTGGACTACAGAAAGCATGAAATGATGAATGATTTTCCAAGGTAGAGCACTAATACAATGGATTCTACCTATCAAACTTGAAAACATTCAACTAGAAGCAATGAAATGATAGATGACATACATAAAACATATAAACATATAATAATAGAAGAAGAAAATGTACTAGAACTCAATACCACAAGGATCCGATACAAATAGCTACAAATCTTATTAATTTCCTGCCAAAATCCTTACAAAGGTGTACAATCAAGCTCTGAGCATCCAGACTGAGTCCAACCAATCAAATTATTGAGAAAATACATGATATAGGCCTCAAATCAACCAATCCTATTCTCAGGGGTCAAATCCATGAGAGGCGGAAAAATTGCACAAAACACTGAATTGACAATGAAAGACTAGGGTGGTCAAACTGAACCATTCCTAATATGAAGCAAACTGATTCATTACATGCCACCTAGGAAATTCATCTGATGTATCTAACCTAGGTAAAAAAAAATACATATTAATTACATCATAATAATGAATTACATCAGTGAAAAATAAAAAATCCCATAGGTGAAAAGTAGTTTATGAGAGAAACAGTGAAAAATTTAACTGCTTGTCAACTGCGCAGTGCTAGTTTCAAACGCACAGCGCATGAAGGATGTGCATAGTGCCATCTTCAAGGTGAGTTTTTACTACATTCTTGGTGTCCAAATCTAGCTTAAGATATCTCATTGGAAATATTATCTTATCTAGTTTCCATATCTATCTTTAGTTTTAAAAATGAAGTTGATTTGACCCTCCAAAAATGGATTCTCCCAACACTGGTCAAACACACAATGCCTAGTCCAAAAAATAGGTAGAGACATGATTTTTGGGTGCTTTTCTGCCATTTCCACGTAGTAATTTTTCCTTTCAGACTTCGAAACATTGTTTTCTTGACTATAAATGATGTTCTGAATCTAATGGTGGTGGTCGTTCCTCCAAAAAATGCCTAAAAAAAGTGCCCAACACCTAGTTTGACCAATGGATTGATATAAGAACTGTCTGAAGATAACAGGAAATGCCCAAAGCAAAAACTAAGTTCAAGGTCTTTAAAATTTTGACATAGCTAATTCTAAAGGTGCCTAAGCATGGAGAGAAGCCTCCACGAATAGTTCAAGCTTGTCCTTATCCTTTTGATGAGTTAAGGCCTCAATTTTTGCCTGAGTCTTTTTGAGCTTGGCTCTAGCAATTTTGTTTCTCATGGCATAATATTTGGCCATTCTTCTTTGAATATTTGTATCTCTATTAGACTTAGCTAATAGGTCTTCAAGATGAGTGTGAGCCCTCTCACTTCAATATTCCTGGTTCTCATTCATCATTATTCCAAATTGTTCATTTAAGGTGAGTTGGTTGGAAAGTTGAGCTTCTTTTTCCCTTTCAAGCTCTAAAGCTCATTTTAGTCCTCTAGCCCTAGGCCTCCTCCTGGGAATTTCTTCCTCTATGGGCTCACCATAATCACCATAGGCTTCCTCAAGTTGGACTTTAATCTTTTCAGCTTCGCTTTTAGCTTTGATGAGCCGAACTTCCATAAGCTCATGCCTCGTCTCCATTTGCCTATTTTCCTGTTCATAATAAGATATGTTGTATTTTTCTCTTTGTAGATTTACCTAAAACTAACCTATCAATGCTTCTTGCTCTTTGAAGATAATTCTGGTGTTTTCCTTTTCATCTTCCTCATCCAAGTCTATTAGGTCAAAATCTTGCTTAGTTTCATGGGGGTCTTCTTCCTATTCTTGCATTTCTGTTTCAACCCTTTTTTACTTTCCTTTCTGTACCTGCTTTGGTGATGAATAGAAAAAGGACCCTCCCACAATCTATGGGGCAAACA
The DNA here is from genome assembly GCA_000404065.3 of Pinus taeda. Lineage (NCBI taxonomy): Eukaryota > Viridiplantae > Streptophyta > Pinopsida > Pinales > Pinaceae > Pinus > Pinus taeda. Next base: position 364,882 of record APFE030194580.1, on the reverse strand, counting down.
CCATCCTATTTCCTCTCTGATAGGAATGCACCACATTATCTAAACTAGCCCTTCCCGACTTGCTGCTCTGACCCTGATCAGTTTGTTCTTTGTCACTGTCCTCTTTCCTATCGGATGAAAGGTCCATGCAATAATGATAATGGCGGTGATGGTGGATGAGATGAATAGTGCATTGGCTAAGATGGATGAATGGAGGTTGGTGGATGAGATGATGGAATGTCTTCAACATTTTGAGTGGAAACTTGAGTGAAAATGGGGTAGCTATAAATGTTCTCCATGCAATGTTAAGTGCTTTAAGGTGATAAAGAACTATGATATTTATGAGGGAATGGTGAAATAAGATTTTCATTTGATCTTTGTATTCTCTTCTTTGAGCAATGTAAGCCATCTTTTCAACACTACTGGAAAGATAGTAGGGTATATTAAGCATTTTAACCCTAATGAAATGCATGAGTAACTGGATGTGGTAAGAATAGACGTTAGAGAATCTACCCTCACATGAAAAATACTTCATTATAATCTTCATCATAGGTGCATATCTGTTAAGGAGGTATGGTAAAAGGAGAGAGCCTTTTCTTTCACTTATGTACCTAGGTTTGATGTACAATTTATAAAAATGTCTTCTATTTCACCTTGCTTGAACCATTTTTCCCCAACTTTTGGAATCCCAGTGGTAGCTGATATGATGGAAACATAAAATGTGAAGGTTATGCTTACAAGGGTGACTTGGTTATCTTGTATTTTGGTTATAAAAGCCTAGTCAACTCAGGGTGGCACTGGACTGCTTGGACCTGCTCACAAAACTAAAAACACGCTAACCATTTGAAGGATGTCACTGTCATAGGAGAAGCTACGAGCTCTTTGAGATATGTGGGCTCAAACATATGAATTTTCCCTCTATGTGGTTGTCTCTACTCTGCGGTTCCTTCTCTGTCTGATCCCTCTTCTTCACTGTGTGGACTATATCTTTCATCATCCATGGTGTCTTTGTTGTGAAACCCTAAGTAAATGGTAGGGGAATGCAAGTGTTTAAGAAGGAAAAAGGAGAAGGAAAGGGTAGATGGGGAGTTTTATAGGTGTAGGTATAGGGGTCTCTGAAAGGGGATATAGGGTATTAATTACATAATGTTGGGAAAGGGGAAGCTTTCTTGCAAAATTGGGGTTTAGGGGAAAATCTAGGGTTTTGAATGTAAGACTAACACCAATTTTGATTTCATCCTTCAATCATTTGGGAAAGAACTTTGAGGATAGGGAAAATGATGTTTAGAAGAATACACTTACTTGTTTTAAGGCTAAGGAGGTATAAGGACCTCTGGAGAATGAACAAGGGAAAAATTAGCAAAACGCGTAGCACCCAGAGGAAGTGTGCAGTGCCTGAAGGGAGTGCGCAACACCTGAAAGGAGTGCAAAACACCAAGAGGAAATGCACACCACCTCAACCTTTTCTATTGGTCTGACCTCAAATTGTAAAAAAAATACACTGCTGGGGTTTGCTCAATGCATGGTAAGAGGGAAATAAAGAAGATATGAAGGGAAAATACTTTTATACACCCTTAAATTTAATCTTTATCTCCTCAAAACCCTCTTTGATAATGTTTATGTCACTTTCAACTTTTCATTTAATTGCTCTTGATTTTCTAACCCTTTTCTTTTGATAGGTGGATGAATACTGAATTAAACTTGAATTTTGTAGTGTTCGTTTGTCTGGTAGCGAGGAGAAATGCTCTAGTGTAGCTAAGATCCATTATTACATATAGGAGCTTAAAATTACATATAAAATACAAATAAACGTAAAAATACTCTGTTTTCACCTCAAAAACATGTTTTTGAGGTGAAAAATACATTAGGTTAAAAGATCAAAACTTAGTAGCTATGACTTACAAACCATCATGCTTGATTTATCAATCATCCTCATACCCTTGCTGACCTTTATTTACAGTTTAAAATAAAATTTTTGACCTTGATGGTGAAACCCTAAGACCTAATGAAATCATGCCCTATGACCTAATGAAATAATGACTGCAGATTGATCATAAAACCATAATTGAAGACAATCTAAAGAAGGATCAGCAAGTATACTCTATAAGGGAAAATTTTAGATTATCTGAAGAGAGGACAGCCATCAATGGATTGGTATGTGATGACCTAATGGAATGATGCAAAATTTTCAGTATGGGACCCCTAAAATGAAAATGCAAAGAGAGAATTTTGATCCCTAATGGAAGTATGTAGATATTAACACTAACATTGGCCTTATTAGGGATGGCAGCTCCTTGGAGGTGTCAAGAACACCATAGACCAAGTGGCTCATCCATTGGGCAAGAAGGTCAAAACTAAAAAAAATGAAAAATGACTCAATACAACTAAACACTGACTCTCAACCAAATTGACTCAAAACTTGACTATAAATCGAATCGACTCAACTTGACACTGATCATTCAAACTTTATAGCCTTCACTTTAGGCCCAAAGCTGAAATGACAGTGTTCTTGAAAAATTACAAGGAAATTCAAATTAGTATATACAATGAAGGTGTAGTAACTTCAGAAAACAACCTCAAAATTAATAATGCTTCAAGATCCTATCATTCACTAGCCCTCCTGAACAACCTTAACCATCCATTTCCTTCAACAAGAAGGCATTCTGTCCTCGATAGGCTAAGATTTTGTACAGTCCTTTCCATAGATTTTCGAACTTACCATGATTTCCTTTCTCCTCATTCCGTGCATCCCACCACAGCACTACATCCTCTAGCTGAAACTTTTATGCTTTGGGTTTGCGGTCAAAGATCTTCTTTATCCTTTCTTGCAACCATAAAGTATCTTGAGAAACCTCTTCTCTTGTTTGCTAAAGGTGAATCATTTGATTAATTCTTTGTTGAATATCATACTCTTGGCTGCCAACTTCCTGTAGTAGTTTCATGACCAGGACTACAAGTGACGGAGGAAATACTATATTAGTACCATAAACCAACTTAAAAGGTGTCATACCTATGGATTTCTTGTTGCTCACTCTGTCAGCCCACAAGGCATTAACAAGCTTTCGATGCCAATTCTTCTTATTTGCCTCCAACATTTTCTTGATTATATTCGCCAAGGACTTATTTTATGACTCAGCCAATCCATTGCCCTGCGGGTAGTATGTTGTGGAATGACCCAATGTAATATTGTACTTGTTGCAAAACTCCACCATTATCTTGGACTTAAATTTTGTTTCATTATCTATTATAATCTTGTGAGGGAAACCAAAATGAGATAGGATATTAGATTCTAAAAATTGGATAATTACTGTATCCATGGCCTGCCCTGTCGGAATGGCTTCAATCCACTTGGTGAAGTAATCGATAGCTATCAAGATCCATTGGTGTTGTGTTGATGATATTGGATGGATTTCCCCTATGAAATCAAGTCCCCACTACTGGAAAGGTGCATTTACTTCAACTGGTTTCAAAGGAAGAGGAAACAACTTCCTTTTTCCTTGAAAAAATTGGCATTCATGGCAACTCATCATTGTCTTATACAAATCGGAAAATAAAGTCGACCAATAATATCCTGCTCTCAACACTTTGTTAGTTGTTGTTTTCCAATACAAATGACTGCCACAATCACCTTTATGAAAATCCTGCATCACCTGTTGAGCTTCGTCTTCAACCAAACAGCTAATAAGAACCCCTCCCAAATCTTTCCAGTAAAGAGCACTATTTAAAATGCAAATTTTCTCATTTGAGTTTTAGTGATCTACCTTTTCTTCATGAAATTCTAGGAGGAGGCAAAAGATGCTGAAGAACATAAACTATATCAAAATACCATGGTGATTGGAGAAACATTTCTGAAACTTGAATGAGCGAGTCACCATCCTCATCCTCCAACATTGCTGCTATGAGATTTATGTATAGAGCATGTAGATTTGATTCTACCATCAGTTTTGCTAAGACTTGTCCCTCAATCAGTTTAGTGGGTTTAATCTCCAAATCATATTCCGACATTTCTACTATACACTTACCTCTTCTTCCCTTCGGATCAATTTGCATCAAAGCATCTTTTACCACTACATTAAGAACATATGCTATGGTATGTGAATGCAGAATGTATACTCTGAAATATTTCAATGCTTTTATGAGAGCCAATGCTTGTTTTTCAATGACATTGTACCACAAGGCAACATCTCGAATAGTCCTACTGAAGAAAGCAATGAGTTGCTCAATCTGATCTCTCTTTTGCATCAATATCGTAGCCATGGTATGCTCAGATGCAAATGAAAATATAATGAAATCTTGAGTGTAATCAGGACTAATCAAGACTAGGGTTGTGGTCAAAAAAACTTTACCAAATTGAATGACTTCATGGCATCCTCGGTCCATTTCACAGTGCTTTCGTTTTTGAACATATTAGTAATTTCATGTAAATGTTCCGCCAAATTGGGTGTAAATCTGCATAAGAAATTCATCTTACCATTGAAAGCTTGAATCTCCTTTTTGTTGTGCGGAAAGTTTATATGCTAAATTGCCTCCACCCTTGAAGGATCAATGTGGATACCATATTTAAAATGATATGACCAAGGAGCTTACCCTCATCAATGGCAAAAAGACTCTTCTTGGGGTTTAGAGAAATCCCAAACTTTCTACATCTATGAAAGACAATCCTTAAGTGGTTCAAGTGTTCATCATCAGAACTAGAAAATACTGTCAAGCCATCTAAATAAACAACCAAGAAAACATCCTTCTCATTAGCAAAAGTGATGTCCATTGCTTGCTAAAAAGTGGCTTTAGCATTCTTCAATCCGAATGGAATTTTGGCATACTGAAAAGTTCCCCAAGGTGTTGTGAAGGGATTTTTGTCTTGGTCTTTTTCATGCACCAAGATCTGATTATAGCCTGAGTAGCCATTGAGTAGTGACATCGGTGATGCTCCAAATACTCTTTGCAGAATACGGTCCATCTTTGGAAGTGGATAGTTATCCTTTAAGGATACTTTGTTGAGGTTCCATAAATCTATGAACAACCTTATTTGTCCAGTCTTCTTTCGTATCGGGACCAAATTCGAAATCCAATCAGAAAATCGGATTGGAACAATGATGCCAGTTTTGAACAATCCGTTAATGTCTTTCTCGATGGGTGGAAACAGCTTTGGATTGATCCTTCTCAACTTCTATCTGAAAGGATTTTGATCCAGCTTCATAGGAATAGTATGCTAAATTATATCCTTGTCATACACCTTCAAATCTAAATAATCCCATGCAAACACATTAGAAAATTCAGAAAGTAATTTAACATACTAGGCCTTTACCTCGGGAGACAATTCTCTTGATAGCTTTACAAGCTTGGGCTTGCTAGCTATTTCAAGATTGACATCTTCAACTCCTTTGTCGGTAGGAACCAAGCTCAGTTTTCTTGCCACATCATCATGATCAAAAAGCTCCTCTAAAGGTATGAGACCTCTAGGAATAATATTATCCTTCAACTGTAAAACCTCCATCTGATTTACCTCAATCTCTTGGTCATCAGAATCACAATCATCATCAATGTAAACATTATTGAATTCTCCTTCATTCTGCAAAAAAACATTGATTTCATTATCATCCCAAAACACTTTCCAATACCTTAAATTATAGGAACAATAGGCTAGTGTTTGACATGAATTTCAAACTTGTTGCTGGAGTTCATTGGGATTTTCGAATTGCTTGCTGCAGTAGTGAGTGAATCTACAATAATGTTTTGAGTCTGGGGTACTGCTATCAAGTTATATTTAGGAAACATTATCAAAATATTGATAACTACATTTCTATAGGCCCTCATCCATGGATGCTTTTTTTGATACTGTCCCTTTACCTGTTTGATCACCAGCTCTGAATCAGCATAGACAAAAAACCTTTTTGCATTTAGTTTCTTCAAAATTTTAAGACCTGTAATAAAACCCTCATACTCTGCTTCATTGTTAGAGAAATCAAAGGCCAACTTGTAAGAACATACTCTAACATTACTTGGGACTTTGGTAGTGTGGAAAGTAGGGCTGCGAATCCAAATACCAATACCAACACCATCCTCAACCATAGCACCATCAAAGTCCATGCTCCAGAGTCCATCTTCACCTTCTAGATGATGAAATTATGTTTCTTTCTCTAACTTACCTTGGCTGATCACTTCATTTTTCTGCTCTTCGCTGACCTTGTGCTAATGTGCAGGCTGCTTAGAAGAAGTTGCTATTTTTTGTTTTTTTTGATTAAGGACTGCCCTAAACTTTTCGGAAATTTCTGGCATTTCATCTACTTCTAAAATCTGAATATCTACATCATTTAATGCTCTATCAAAGTACAAAACAAATGATTCTGAGTTAGTATGTACAACATTTATTGGATGATTCATAGGCTTCTCTTTACTAGTGTTCATGTACTTCATTTCCTTTTCCCAGTACAACTTCTACAATTGATCGAAAACAGGGATGGTAGCATAAGACAAGTCAAGTTGTAAAGTGCCTTTGAGTTTAGCACCCCATGTTCTAGACAAGATCATACCAAATCGAGGTGGAATATTAGTAGCAACCACATCCATCAAAACAGTTTTGGCTAGGATTTGATCTAAAGACACTACCAGATCTTTGATAAGACCAATGCAATGAACTCTACCAGAGTCAAAGGAGTACAAATCATGATATTTCTGGGTAATATCCAGACCCAGCTTCTCCATAATGGCTTTAGGCATCAAAATATGAGAAGCTTTGGAATCCAACATGGCAATATGAATAATGTACTCATGCAATCTAAGACTCAGATAAAAGGGAGGAACTTCAGTATCTTCAGGCTAACCTTCTATGGATGGGCCAAAAATGATTACAGGATGATCATCTTTGACATTTACCATGTCTAACAAAGGGTCGATTTGCAAAATTATAGATACATGGTGTTTATAATTGTTATTTTTTACGAGTTCAATCAAAGGAATGGACACCTTCAATTTAGCAATTTCACTTTCTAAATTAAAGGATGACACTTTTTCTACCTCTTTGACAATAATGTCCTTCTTCTACTTGCTCGTTGGATTTTGTTGATTTTTCTTCTCATTTTTAATGATATTCGCTGGTGGTACTTTGCTAGAACTCAGATTAGTAGGCTCTTTCACTTTCTTTTGAATGTTTGAGGAGTCATTCTTTGATTGCAGATCCCTTCTTCTCTGAATGTGATTAATCATTACATGTCTGCTCCTCAAAGAATACTACTTCTGTTGGGCTATCACAACATTCATATAACCTTGTTGATAATCATCAGAATCAACCTCGAGAATTACATCGTTTGCTAATATGTAATATTCATCCCTTTGGATGTCTGGAACCTCTGCATATTCTTCATCTTCCATCAGAAAAATGGGCATACCATCAGTAGTGAAAAAATAGTTTGCTTCAATTACCGGATCATCGTCATCTTCTCCTTCCATTCCCTGAAAATAATTTTGTTGCAAAGGAGTTATGATCTGTTGCTGTTGTGCTGGTTTGTCGAGTGCCTTTTGTTCCCTCTACTTGATCCAGAATTGGGGCTGTTACTGTCCTCTAAAATTTGGATTGTTGATTGATGGTTCAGGTGTATCTGTAATGGTCAGCCGGTCAACCATCTTCTCCACTGTTTGAATCAAAGTATCCATCTTGACATCTGAGGTAGATGCTTCCTCACTCTCTTTTCAGATGTCATTCTTGCTCTTTTGGCTAGAAGATTGGATTCTACGCTTACAACGTTATTTTGCATATCTTGTAGTGTCGTAGGATCACGTTCCTACAACTGATATGCCATATCAACATCAAAACCATCTAGAAACTTGAGAAAGGCTAACCACTCTGGTGGTTTAATGTTGACTTCAATAGCATTATAGACTACATTAAACCTCACACAATAATCTTGGATACTTTCACCGACATTCCTTTTGATGTTTTCATACTCATAAAATCTGAAGTGGATTATTCTTTACTTCCCACCGATCAAGGAATTTCCTATGTAGGACTGGAAAAGTAGTGATAGAGGCTACAGGTAAAGCCCTGAACCATTTTCAAACTTCACCTCCAAAGCTTTGTAAAAACAATCTCATAGTCACATCTAATATCTCAACCTCATGATGGTCAAAAAAGTCATTCATTCTATCAACATGACGCTGAGTTGTAATGTTTGAGTGGCATCAAAAAGAGGTATTTTACATTGGTAATCAGTGGGCATATCACAAAGATTCTGAGGTAAAACAAGGGTTGCATATCGGGCAGCCATGAATCGAGGTGGATTTGAAACAACGTTTGGACTACTAGGGTTTAATGGAGTGGTTGATAGAGAATTAGGGGTAGTAGGTGTTTGATAGGATATTGTAGGTTGAAGGGGAAGGGTAGGTATAAACTAAGGTTGGGAATTAACTTCAGAGGTTGATGGGAATAATGATGAACTAAGGGTAGTGGACATTGTTTCAGAAAAGTCAGGGATATTAGCGGTAGCAAGGGATAATTGAGGAGAATTTAGGATATACTCATCAATTGACCAGTTTTCCCTTTGAATTTCAAGATATGCAATAAACTCTGGGTCTAGAATGATATCATCAAATGCACTTTCAAATTTGGTTTTGAATAGAGAAAGGTCAAACGACAAATCAAAAGAGAGATCTACTAAGAACAACCACTCATCCAAGAAGGAATCTACTTTTATCGTAGGTGTCAAGCTTAATGAACTTTCTTGTCTTTTGAGTCTTCTTGAAATCAAGTTAAGATTATCCACTGATGGGGCAGGATTGGGATAAATATTGGCCCTAGTGTACTTTCTCGAAGCCAATGTGCTTAAATTTGAAAGTTTTTTTATATTTCTTTACAACTTTCTATTTCAGCCTGGTAATTTCCAAAACTCATCATCCAAAGTTCAAGAGTTTAAATGAAAGATATTACTGAGGTCATTAGTATTTCTTCTCTAGTATGGTCACCACTATGTTATCACCTAGATTGACCTCAGGCTGAAGGGAGGCAATGCCAGGGTAACCACAAACCAAGCTTAGCCAAGTAGCTAACCCTACTAGGCTGGGAGAGGGCTCTCTCCTTAAGGATCTCAGTCAAGATGACTGGATTAGTTAAATGATTTTACGTTAGGTATGGTAGCTCGAAAGTTTTGATTGGATTTTGTAGAGGTTTTTCTAGATCAGGAGGAGCTGGGTAGTTTAGGTCTGGGAAATTAGGTCAGAAATGTAGGGTGTTCTATGGGGCAAGGTAGGCATAGGCTTTAACACTCTTGGGCTTGATGGGGTGAGATGTTTATACTAGTGAGAAAGATAAGAGGGGCATGTGACAATCATGGATCCTTCCTGGACTGCAGAAAACATGAAATGATGAATGATTTCCCAAGGCAAAACACTGATACAATGGGTTTTACCTATCAAACTTGAAAACATTCAACTAGAAGCAATGAAATGATAGATGACATACATAGAACATATAAACATATAATCATAGAAGAAGAAACTATACTAGAACTCCATACCACAGGGATGCCATAAAAATAGCTGCAAATATTATTAATTTCTTGTCAAACTACTTACAAAGATGTACAATCAAGCTCTGAGCATCCACACTGAGTCCAAACAGTAAAATGATTGAGAAACTACATGATATAGGCCTCAAAATAGCTACAAGTATGCTGCTTCTCTGGCCATGTTGGAGAGAATGTTGCACTTGCTTTCAAACTAGTTGGACAAAGGATCCCAAGCAGTGTACCTAGATGCTATGGAGGCAAGAGTCAAGTTTCAGATGAATGTCACCATAGAACACACAAACACCATCAAGGACTACCAATCTTCACATGAATATGTTACTATCGATCAGCATGAAGGTGTTGAGGAGTTGGACTTCCATGGTTGTCTAAGTTAGAGTGATGTCTAGCTTGGCTTCCTCAAGCCATTTTGTTTCACATGGGTACATGTGCATTGTAATGTAAATTCATATCACGTGTAATTCAAGTTGTGATAGTTGGATGTAATAGTCATAGAGTAGGTGAAGAGTCATGAGGGCAGTTGAACTGTCACAAAGGGGAATGTCAAGGGTTACCCCACCCTTTTCTATAAATAGTCCCTCATAACTCATTATAAAGGCTTTTGGTCAGCCAAGCTTCTAATAAGACTATATTAGAGAGAGCTTGGAAAATATTGTAACAAGCCTTGGCTTCTCCACTGCACAGAGCTAATACATCTCTTTGGAGGAGTAGGCAGATGTGGCTGTAACGTTCCACTATTGGAACTAGTGGTTGGACATGGATGTATTGTATGAGTGGAACTTACACTTCTTTAGATAATAAGAGCCAACACCTTTCATGTATATGTTGTATCTTATTCTATCCTATCTGGTTTACTCTAAATGATATATGTATTGTTTTCTTATGCATGCATGTATGGACTATTCTGTATAAGTATGTATGAATATTTCTAAAATGTAATGTTGGTTTAACCATCACTTTGTATTGCTCGCTAACTTTATTTCCATCTTGTGATGAATTTTAAGTTGTGTGTTCCTTTCCAAGCAAAGTACTATTATAGTTTTCCAAGGGGTGCACTCATCTCAACCCCCATATGTTAGCACCTCTCATGCACCTTCCTTGACTCACTGCACTCATCACACCCTTGCTACCAATAGAGTTATCTTACTTGCCTCTGTGTGAAATTGTGGTCAAGGCATTACGATATGACCCACTGCTGGGACTCCTACACCAAATGGTCTGACGTCTAATTGGGACTTCTTACTAGGGAGATGCCCTGACATGTTGGTGGGTCCAACACTGTCAACAAAACCATAGTACATGCTTATAATATTCCTATATCAGGCACAATTATAGACAATGGTCCATCAATTGGTATTTTGTCTTCAACTGCTTGGAAAGCTTTTGGTTCCCTACAACATATGCTTGTCACCCAGAATTTGTTGGATTTTAACAGAGGAACCAATCAACCATTAGGGATCCTTCCTTAGCTTCCTATTACTTCAGGAGGAAAGAATGTTTATAAATATTTAATGGTATTCCAAGGCATTTTGGATTTTGATTTAATCATTGGGTGTGACTATGTTTATGCCATGGGAGCTCTTGTCTCTTCACTCTTTCATGTGATGTTTTTCCGACATTAAGGACATATCATGACCATTGACCAACTTTAATTTGTTAGTCCTAATTTTAATCCCAATCAACCAACTTCTATAAACGGTCCTTATATGTAAGTGGTGTCTTCCTTGCCACAAATTAATTATGTGGCTACATGTTCCATGCCTTCATCAACTCATGATATATTCGGTGATGTAGCACATCATTTAATAGGGGCATTAGAGTTTTATCTTTCCATTGGATCATTTGAAACCTTCAAGAGCATTGTTCTTCCATATAATGAGAACATCCTGAAAGCCATGGCCTCATGGATGTCATGATCAAGGTTTCAAAGAAAGGATCCTTTTCTTGTGTCAAGATCATTAAAAAATGAAACAAGGTTCTCGAAGCAGAGTTCCTTTCTTGTGTCAAGATCATTAAGAAGTGAAACAATGTCCCATGAGCATAGTTCTTTCCTTGTGTGAAGCTTGTTAAAAAATGAAATAGATCCCCTTCCAATTCGAGTCTTAGATTAGATGCCATAGATTCCCAGTCAAGTATTTCACTTCATCTCGTAAATGAAACTTCATTCCATCCATCTATTAGTAACTAGTAGTATACTTAGGTGAATGATATGAAGCTTGGGGGATATGTACCTCAAATTGAGTCATTATGCTCAGGGCATGAAAATTTATTTCAAGCCTAATTTTTCTGTGTTTCAATCTTTTGTAAAAATGATACCAATTTCAAGCATAAATTCCCATGTTTCAAGCTTGTATAAAAATGAAACCATTATGATCATATCCATCATCATTTCCATTTTTATTGACCTATTTTTTCCATATGACCCTTGGTTTTCTCTTTCGATCGTCACTGTCTTCTTGGTTGATCATACACTTTCACTTGATTGTTTTACGCTTTCCTAAGGAACCATTGTGGTGAGTGGTTTTATTAGCCACCCTATTGAAATTTTCGTATTTTGAGAAGTTCCATTATGGCTAGAACTAGTTCCTACTCATTTATACCACTCAGTCCTCTAGGAGGAGTCCTCTTTCAACTCTTTTCAAACTCCTTAAACATGAAAATACTTTCGAGCACTTGTGTTTTTGAAATCGTTAAAGTAAATGAAATGAAATATACGTATAAGTTCATCTCTTTTTAGAACTGAGATAGGCTAACAATGAAAAAGGAATACCTTAGTTAAACATGATTAAGAGGCTCTCTTGAGTGTCATTTTCTGCCTTTTCAGACTCATGGGGCTATAAACAAAAAGGAAAATTTGGAATCTTTTGTTTTTCCTATTTTTCAAACTCTCTAACCATGAAAAATATGTCGAGTTAGACCTTCGCTGAACTCGCTAAAAGATCAAACAATGATGGACTCATCAATCATGATGGGATCAAACCAGTCGTTCTCAGGGTTCATTAAATATACTCAAAGGGATTCATCTCAAGGATGAACTTTCAGATCAAGCATATGTTATCCTCCTCAAGATTGTTAAAAGCTAAAGAGGTATTGACCAGAAATGATTGGGGAAATTGGGAAAATAGGGTACTCATTTATTAATAGCAGTGAGTCACTCTTGAACATGACACTCTTCCACTTCTTCTCCATTGTAGTTGGTTTGGGAAATATTCTTGTATTTTAGTTCATCATACCTTTTCAATGCCTCCATTTTTGGTTTTGCTTCAATGTTGCTAACTCCACTTAGTGTCACCTATGTGTTAAAGAGAATTCATTCATTCAATATCTATGATGATACTCTTAAGCCTTCATTCCATGTCTATCATTCCTAAGCTAGTTCCATATCATCATCATTCTATCTAAAATCATGATACCTTTTTCATGTCATTGATGGGGGGTACATCAAGGCCCTCCTTCGATGAGTCGCTTCCTATCGAAATCACCTCATTATCCAGGAATTTTACTTAGAAGCTAACCGTTCAGTACCTTGGTGCTTAAATACATTAATGGTAAGTTTCCTCACTCTCACCAACAGGTTGACATCATTGGCCTTTGACCGATTCTATGTGGTGTTTGACTTCAACTCATTCATCCACATCATATTGATTGTATGGTTGTACCTTGAGATCCATTAACATCAACATGGTTTCCCTCATGTCTATTAATGGGTTACATCATTGGCCAGTTATCAGATGGTGTCTACCAAGTTCAACTCCAACTTATTGATTCACATGGTTAGACTCATACATTCGATGATCATGTGAAGGCGATAGAATATCCCGAATCTAATTCCATCCATCCATACTTTGATTCTAGAATAATAAAACATCACAGTTTATGATGGCTATGATCATATATATAGTCATCAAAACATCGGTCCACCTCTTGTCATCTGTGGGCATGTGTACTTGATCATTCTACATGTAATGTTAGCTTATATGTTGAGGATGGGTAACTGTCCCTCAGCAGAGACATCATGATGTATATTTATTGTAACATATAATGATATCATGAGTTGTTCTTGATCTAGCATCGTCACAAGGTAAAGAACTTCAGTCATGAAATTCCATTTTTAAATTTTCGCTTTAGGGGGGAATCTGCTATAGGCCATTTTGTCACACCTAGTCAATAGGCCTCTTAACTATATCAATCAACATCTTTTTTTGGCTCTAGAATTGACACATTTTCTTACTTTTTTCTCTTATCATTTCATTATTTTTCTTAGTCTATTATAAATATAACATAGTAAATTGGGTGTAGAGAACTTTAGAAAATAGTTAATAAAGTAATCTACCATTTTATTCTCTTAATGAATTGATTTGGCAATGAAAAGATGAGTTATACTTACAATTTGAAATGATAACTAACAGGATGTTGATAAGTGGGTGATGATCCCTGGATAGCCAGATAAGAGAAAATTACATGAAGCTACCTGAGATGGTTTTGACTTGGATAAGAAAGGATCAACGATTATCATGGGAAAGCCAATTGTGAACAAGATTGTTGCCATCTATTCTGAGGGAACTTAAAATATTTTGTCACTCTAATTGAGCATCCTGAGAATATTTAGATTCTTGGGATTTCTATTTTACTTTTAATTCTAGACTTGGTTGTAATTATAAAAGTGAGGAATAAAGCCTCGCGAAAGGGAGACTTTTTACTATTATATTCATGCTTATGCACTAATATTTTTACAAAGATTGTAATATTTCAGTCGATTAATATAATTGAGATTTACATGGTTTGCTTTTAATTCTTTCACTAATTTATCTCTAAGGTGGTTGACTTCCAATGATCATGGGCCCAATCCTAGAGTGACCACTTCCCTTTCTCTACCATTAAATTTACATTTCATCATTTGTTTCTTTATTATGCAATTATTTGATTTATTTCCAAAATTAAGTGATGATTACTGAATTGATAATTACATCAATAGTTTCTATAGTCATTAATACTATTCAAATTAGATATTTGATAGTTTATATCCTAAATAATTATTAATTATGTTACTTATTATGATTGATGGTGAATTATTAAGAGCAAGGTGTGATATTTTCTTCAGCAGATTTCGTTCAAGTCAAGTGTGTTGTTTCTTTTCCGTAATTGTAGTTTCCTCGGAAATAACATGTGTTTGATAGAGTTGTATTTCGAATTTATAATGTTTTGATTATATTGAAAAAACCTTTTGATTGCTGTCAATTTATGAAGTTGTGTGTAGAGTTTTATTTTTAGAAATCATAGTTGTTTCTTTTGGTTTCATGCATTTACCTTTCAATAGGGCTAGACATACTAGGTTACACAACATTATTCTTTGCACATATAGTGTGGACAAACTCAAAAGAACTAGACGAGTTCTGAGTTGAAAATTTAATATTTAAAGGTCTATTTATCTTTTTAAAGAGCAACTAAATAACCCAACATTTTGGCGTCGTTTCCAGGAAGGTTGTCAAATAAGTGTTTAGATGTATCACTGTGGAATTGGATATTCAAATTAGAAGGTAACAACCTAGGCATGCACCATGTAAAATGCCTGTGCCAATGACTACCCTCAGCCAATAATTTTAGAATTTTTTAGTGTGCATGACTAGGAAAAATTGGAGGACTGTGAATCAAGAAGTTATAGATTCAAAACCCATTTCAAAAATGACTAAAACTCAAGGTCATTCTGGCCTTCAAAGAAAAAAATCTATAGATAAAATCATTCACCAGTCAGAATATCAAGCATCAGTATGTCCCTGAATAAATTCTGGGAAGGGTTATACTATTTCCCCTTAAGTAATAGGATCATCATCTGCATCTTATGTTGAGATTCACTATAAGACTGTGAGGTCTGAGCAATGATTTCAAAATACATCTATTAATAAATCCATTCCTTCCAATAAAAAAAACAGGCTTTCTTATAATCTAAGAGAGGCAGGGGGTGAAACAAGTGAGTCACAACTACAGTCTTTTGAATTTCCTACAACACCAATTGCAAAGGGGAAATATTAAATTCCTGATTTAAGTATTGTTGTAAAACCTACTAAGAACCCAGAACTTAGTCAACGCATTGATCCTCGGATAATATCTCCTGACTACAAAATACCTGAGGATTACTTGAACATTTTTTATTAAATGGAAAATGAAACACTAGAAACCTAGACTTCAACCATAGAATATCCTATTATCAATCCACGGGATAATGTGCCAATGAAATTTATTCCATTACAAAATCTTCCAAACTTTTATTTTTGTTTGAATTCATCAAATGACTTATGAGGAACGTGATGCATTTTTTTTTGAGTTATATGTCTTATGTCGAGGTTATGGCTATACCATTGATCCTCAAAAACTGAAAATGTTTCCTTCTACCTTAAAGGGACTAACTCTACACTAGTTTATGGGATTAGCAAGAGGTACCATAACTTCAAGGGATCAGATGAAAAATTATTTCCTCACATAATGGAAAGACTATTGCCAATATAGGTATTTGAAAGAAGAAATATTTAAAAGTATGTCCAAAGAAAGGAGACAATAGAAGAATATGTCAAAATATTCCAATACAATTTACAAAGATCACCTTATACCACTCTATCGAGGAAGTCCTCAAAACTTCTTTGATAAGAGGAATGGAATATGAATGGATAGAGATGCTTAATATAATGGGAAAAGGTGACATTTCTAAGGAATAATATGATGAAATTTTAAATTTTTCTATCAGGTGCTCCCGATGAATTACACGAGCCAAATACAAAGTTCGAGACCCCTTAAATAGAACTAGTAGAACTACAAGTGGAGGGGTGACTCACACAAATATTGGTAATTTCATGGAAGGATTTAATATTGATATTCTTAGTACATTATGCACACAATTAGATATCGTGTAGGTGAAATAGAAGCAAGAAAAAGCAGAACAAGCTTTATCCATTTTTTTCCCTTGCTCCAAAAATAAGCACAGCTGGAAAGTGTGCCTCTTGGTTGCACTCAAAATATGTGCAATATGTACCAAATATCACTCCACAAATACTTCCCCTCGCTCCCAGGATTGAATTTTTTGTTTAAAGAGGTAGAGGAATATCCTCATCTGACATATCTTATGGGGAGATGACAGTGGAAAACACATCCTATAGGTATGATCCAAGATCCTAATTTGTTTCATTCTGGATAATATATCAAACAACAGACTCCTGGATCAAAGTGGAAACAACCTTTTTAGAAATCCCAATCATACTCTACACTTCCATGGGCACATCATCAATTTTGTAGACCTTCATGGCCTAATCAATAATATTCTATACCCCCATGGAAAAATTATTTAAATAACCCATACTAGTCCCATTGGGAAAATTCTTCCACACAGGGACAAATGTGGCCCCAAAATTGGAAATGCCCTACGGGACTAGTCAACCCATCCACTGGGTCACTTCCTCAATCACAAGCACAACTGCAATATCCTCTCCAATTACCCCCAAATGATACACCTCTATTGCACCCTCCACTACCTACCCAACCAAATCCTAATCCTAATAATAGACCTAGTATGTGGAACTTATAGTAAATAGACATTATGAATCTACTCCCTTTGAATGTAATGATATGTTGTTAAGATATGGATGGAAGATCTTCTCATAATATGATGAAGGGAAATAGGGATAGGTAGGCAATGAAAACCTCATTGAAGATAATCCTTTAAGAGAGCATTCTTCATCACCCATAATTATCACTAAAATATAAGCACCTAACAAATTAGTGAGAAGCAAGAACCTGCTAAAACTAAGGATGCTACTCCATCATACCCTGAGAGACTTATTATAATTAAACCACTAGTTTATTCAGAATTTGATCTCCTAGGGGAGATGATAAATTTATTCATTAAAATTCCTCTTCTCTAGACCGTTTGACATGTTCCAATTTATGCAAAAACTATTAAGGAATTGTGTGTTAAGAAGCCTTGGAGGAAACCAAAAGATCGTCCTACAATCCATGTGTTGGGAAAACTTTGTAACCTTATCTTAGGGAAGAAAATATCTGTTAAGTATGGTGACCCTGGGATCCCTTCAGTTTCCATTCAAATTAAGGGGCATAATTTTCCAAACACCCTTATGGACTTAGGAGGTACAATAAACATCTTAATCGTAGGAACTTGTGGGATCCTTGGGATTACAACATTTAATCAAACCACCATTAAGTCAGAACTAGATGAGAGATCAATAGTAAGATGACAATGTACTCTGGAAGACATTATCATCTATGCAGATTCTTGGGAATATATAGTAGAATTCTTGGTTATTAACCCTAGAAATCGGTTGGATGACCATCCTTTGATATTAGGAAGGCCATGGTTGGAAACTGTGGATGCGTATATTGGGTGTTGAATAGGAAATAAGAAAATTACAAAAGGAGCTATTGTTTGAAACATTATCCTATATCCACCTACCGGACCTAGCCTATCCATTAATAAATACCAACCATCTCCTCCAAAATATCAGGAAGAAAAAAAATGTCCTCCCCTAACCTTAGAATAAGCTCTTACTTTTAAAAGGAAAATTGAGGGCGATCAGATTAGTGGATTTATTAACCATCCATCCACTATTGGGAATCTGGCTTGCCAAATGTTAAAAGCGATGTTCGACAATAGCACCTAGGGAAACCCATTAAATTTTAAAAATTATGATCATATACTCACAAGCATGGTTCACAATAGTACTCCCATTGAAATTGGACCACTGAAGACTTTGAACATTAACGCTAATCTGGATGACCAGCAATGTCAAAATTTGATTTAGATTCTTCGAAAATAGAAACAATTTTTCTCTCGGAAGTATTCTGACATGAAAGGCATCAACCCTCTATTATGTACACATCATATTTACAGTGAGAAAGATTCCTGAGCCATTTTCTAGAACCAAATAAGGTTAAATCCACACCTTAAGGACATAGTAAAATAGGAACTACAAAAGCTTCTCGATGTTAATTTTATATATCCTATTTCTGATAGCTAGTCAATTTCACCTCTACTTTTGGTCCCCAAGAAAGAAGGAAAATGGAGAATATGTGTGGATTATAGGGAATTGAATAAAGCTACACAAAACAATCATTTCCCTACTCCTTTTTTATATTAGGTCATTAATACTCTTGCTGGGAAGAATTTTTTTTCTTTTCTTGATGGTTTCAGTGGGTACAATCAAATACAAATTGCTCATGAAGATGATGACAAAACTACATTTAGCTATCGATGACAAACCTTTGTATATAGGATTTTACCATTTTTCTTGTGTAATGAACCAACCACCTTCAAGAGAGAAATTATGAGCAATTTTTATTTAATTAGTGAAGGAATTGAACTCTACATGGATTATTTTACCCCTATGACAATGAATTTGAGCAAGCCTTAGAGAATTTGGAGAAAGTTCTTGAATGATGTATAACCACTAGGTTATGCCGTAGCACTGAAAAATTCCATATGATGATGACGAGAGGTGTAGCTCTAGGACATCATATCTATGTTGTAGGTATTCAAGTCTATCCAACAAAAATTGAGGTAATTCTTATGTTGTCTACATCACATACAGAGATAAAGCTACGAAATCTCCTTGGATATGATTGTTATTATCATCACATTATAGCACATTTTTCAAAGTTAGTAGAAAATTTGTATGTGTTAATGGGAAATGTAAAATCGAATAGACTGACAAATGCAATGTTGGTTTTGAAGATCTTAAGAAATTGGTCTCAACAACCCCTGTGTTACGTGGGCCAAACTGGAGTTTTCCATTCCATATTTTAGCGAATGCATATGATACGGCAATAGGAGCCATACTTGGCCTAGAAGAAGAGAAAAGCCCACTTTCCATCTATTTTATTAGGAAGAATCTCACAACCGCAATGTTGAAATACACAGTGATGGAAAAATAATTTTTAACTCTCGCTTACTCTATTAATACATTTTGTCATTATATAACACAATATCCAATTTTTTTATACATTTATCATTCAGTCATTATATATTTAGCTAATAAAAATGTTATTAATTATCTAATAACACATTGGATGTTTTTATTGTAGGAATCTGACATTACTATAAAGGATTGACCACGGAAGGAGAACCTATTTGTAGACCTTTTATCCAGAATCCATGCAATAGCCGAATCGTCACCTATGTAAGATTAGTTTCTAGATGAAGACTTGTTTGTTATAATGTAAAAACACTATGGTATGTAGATGTGGAAAACTAACTGGGAGGAGGAAAACTTCCAACACATTTACCATCTTGGGAAAAGAAGATTGTTATTCAATGTAGTGTGTAGTTTTCTTGGATTGATAGATATATATCTCATATGGGGCCAGATCATCAAATTCGCAAGTGCATCAGGGAAGATGAGAGATATGATATCCTTAAGGCTTTCCACGATGAAATATTTGGAGGGAATTTTTTGATTGGATGAGTGGGGATAAAGTATTGCATATGGGCTACTACTGGCCCACAATATTTAAAGGCACAAAAAAATATGTCCAGAGTTGCGACAACTATTAGAGGATGGGTCGTCTCGTTCAACATGATGAAATGCCCCTACAGACTCAAGTTATACTTGAACCCTTTGAGAGATGGGAATTATATGTTGTGGTCCCCTTTAACTTGCCCTCGAACCAAAAGACACATATTTTGGTGTACACAAATGTTGTGACCAAATGAGTGGAAGTGGTAGCTCTTACAAAATCCATAGTAGAGACAATTATTAGCTTCATGTTTGAATTATTCTTGCAATATGGGTTTCCTAGGGAGATCATCACAAATGGGGGTTCACGATTCACTGCCCATAATATTTTTGCTACAATGCAAAAGTATCACATTAAACACACAGTTTCTTCCACCTACCATCCGCAATAAAATGGGCAGGTGGAAACTACTAATAAAGTTTTGGAGGTAGTCCTAACCAAAAATGTATGCACCAACTGCTGGGACTAGGAGGCCACGCTTCCTGAGGCCCTACGGGCCTATCAAACAACATGGCACAACACTACTGGTTACTCACCATACCAGCTCATCTTTGGGAAGGAACCCATTTTCCCCATATAGTTTGAAATTAAGACTCTAAAAAATGCAAGCAAAGCTAAACCAGAATTGACAAAAGAAGAGAAACTTTGTCTACAACAACTTAATCAATTAGATGAAATATGCTTGGTTTCCTTACAACGCAGAATTGTTGTTCAACGACAAAGGTCCAAATGGCATGATCGTCTCATTAAAAAAAAAACTTTCCAATAAGGCAGTTGGGCACTATCATACGATTCTAGATTCCAAGATTTCCCGTGAAAGCTTCAGACTAGATGGCTGGGACCATATGAAGTCACCAAAGTTCATAACAATGGCATATTGAGACTTACTACCATTGATGGATCTGGCATATCCCTCCTTTCCAATGTACATCGATTACGCCTATATCACTAGACACTTATGCTGGATTATTTTCTTCATGAGGTAAATAATGATTTGAATTGGCAGGTTTTAGTTGACCAGGGAAGTAACCCTATAGCTATAACCCGTTAAAGCATCCGTTTTCAAAACTATTTTAATTTTGTACATAGTGTATATATTTTGTAATATATATATATATATAATAAAATATGAGGGAATGTCATTCTCTTAGGTCGGAATTGTTGTTCCCTCAAGTAGAATTTACTATTCCCTTAGGTCGCAGTTTTTGTTCCCTTCATCACAGTCAATGTTCCCTTAGTCACAACATTTGTTCCCTTAGTCATAGTTACTATTTCTTTGCTACAATTACTATTTCTTTGACCACAATTGTTGTCCCCTCCAGTTTTAACCTTTCTTTACTACTAATTTTTTTTTTCTTTAGAATTATTTCCTTCATTTTTGAATCCCTCCTTGGAATTATGGTAAAATCAATAACTTTCTTGAATGATTTCCATTAGAAATTATATTATAAGCAAATTTCCAAGTATATTTTGAAAAAATTCCAAAACTCTCAAACAATCTTGATATTATAAGTTTATAAATATATTTACCCTACAGTTCTTCAAAATACCACCAAAAGAATTTTGTTTCAAAAGTTTCTTGTAACTCTTTGATCTCCTTAAAAATAAATTTTGGGAACAAAAATGGAAAGCTAAGAAGGTAACCATGTCATACTTTCTACACTGTCCCTAACTCTTAAGGAGTTTTTAAGCCACCATTAACTGATCTCTTATCATCTTAAGACAATAAAAGCAAAAAATTGAAATGGGATAGGAAGTCTCATCGCGAGTCGACCTACCATATCAGACGACCTAATATGGCGAAATTACCACTCTCGTCACCAAGCTAAGGTTATTTTCTTTGATCACTAGATCACAGTACAAGAGGTCTAATCATGAGTAATCTTTCTCATCCAATTATTTCTAGTGAATGGAATTGTTATCAGCTGGTTAACATGCCAAAGCAATGGCCTTTTGTTAATAATTAAACAAACACTAAAATGTCGTGAATTTTTTAAAGAGGTGAAATGGGATAATGGAAAATCATTGGGTTAAAAGGAAACTTTTATGTAAACAACTCACAAAATAGAAGAAAAGATAGATCAACGCCTTGAAAATTAGCCTCTTTGAGGGGGAAACCTCCTTTACATTAAACAAATGAAAAATTATTGGATGATTCAAATGACACAACCTCCTTTATATATAGGAGTCTAAGGGGTCACAAAATAATCAGAGCCGCTATTAAAATAATAATCCAAGGGCACCACAACAATAATAGTGGGACTCTATGGGGCACAACAATAACAATAAGGGGTCTACACTAATAACAATGAGGGAATAGTGGGCTTCTATGGGGCAAAAAAATAACCATAAAGGAGCTAGACTAAGAAGAATGCGGCAATACACTAGTATTATAGGGACCCAACATGCCCCTCTCCTTCAAAAAAGTATCATCCTCCCATGTGGAATATTATGCATATAAGTTCTTCCACTTCATGAGATACTATAAATATGATCGATTTCGTAACTGTCAAGTTCTTGTTTCCATGACTGATTCAGGTTCCAATATGATTTTTCCTTCGTTGTCAAGTTCTCACAATATTTTTTGAACTGGGAGCTTGTCACCTGTAACCTTTTTTAAGCATGAAACATGGAAAAATGGTTACACTTTGGAAGATGTAGGAAGCTCCAATTTTTATGCCATCGTACCAATTTTTTTCAACGCCTTATAAGGAACATAATACTTTGGTGATAATTTAGTATGCTTATTAGATTGGTTGAGGGAAATTTGTTTGTATGGTTGTAGCTGCAAAAATACCAAGAAGAATACATCAAAAATTTTATCACTGTGATGTTGATCCACCTATTGTTTCATTATATTCTACGCCAAAGTGAGGTTATCCTTTAAGAGTTGGATAACTTGTTGTTGATGCTCTATGTGATGTTTCAATGTTTGAACCTTAGAATTTTCTCTTAAAGACGACATGATGGATCGTGGATGATATCCATAAAGTGCCATAGATGGGGTCATTTTTTCCCTAGTACGGAAGCAAGTGTGATAAGACCATTTAGCCAGAGGTAACCATTTGACCCATTGTGTTTGTTTACCAGATACAAAGCAATGAAGACATCCTTCCAAACATTTGTTTATTATCTCAGTTTTTCCCATCTGATTGAGGATGATACGATGAGCTATGAGCTAATTGAGTACCCAGACAAGAAAATAATTCCCTCCAAAAATTTCCTATGAAAATAGGATCTCTAATGCTTACAATAATCTTTGGGTTTCCATGTAGCTTTTGAATTGTTTCCATAAATGTAGTAGCAATTGTACGGGCTTTAAATGGATGAGATAATGCACAAAAGTGTGCATACTTGGTAAGCCTATCAATTACCACCATGATGACACTCTTTCCTTCGGACTTGGGTAAACCTATGATAAAATCCATTGAAAACTCCTCCTAACATTGACTTCAAATGGATAAAGGTTGTAACAGACCCAAGATCTTAATTGTCTCAACTTTATTTTGTTGGAAAATCAAACATTCTGCCAAAAACTTTTGAATATCATATTTAAGGCCATCCCAAAGAAATTCCTTCTTAATCCTGTGGTAAGCTTTTAAAAATCCTGAGTGCCCTCCTCAGGGAAAGGTGTGAAATTCTAGAAGAATTTTTTGATTGAGTTGAAAATTCTTACAAAGGTATAGGTGATATTTGAAACATAATGCATCATTTTTCCAGCTAAATGTATCAGATGTACTAGGATATTTCTGCAACTTTTGAATGAGTGCCCACACTTCTTCATCATTATTCCATTCATCCCTCACTTCGATTATCCAATCTGGTTGGATAATATAAATGGCACAAAGCAATGCTTCCACATCCTCATCCTTTCTTGAGAGTACATCTACAATAACATTTTTCTTCCCATTTTTGTAGATGATTTCAAAGTCATAACCCAACATCTTTGTGACCCATTTTTGTTGTTCCTCTGAACGTAGTCTTTGTTCTAAAAAGCATTTAAGACTATCATGATCAATTTTTACCTTGAAATGCCTTCCCATTAGGTAAGGTCACTATTTCTTATGTGCATGTAGTATTTCCAACATTTCCTTCTCATAAGTAGCTTTGTGTAAATACTTTACTTTGGCTAGACAACTTTCAAAAACAATGGGTCTTCCTTCTTGCATTAAAACAACACTGATTCCATTTCCTAAGGAATCACATTCCACATTAAAGTTTTTTGTGAATTCTGGCATAGCTAAGACCAGTGATTGGCACATTGCCTCTTTAAGATTCTCAAAGGCCTTATTTGGTTTTGGAGTCCAAGAAAATTCATCTTTCATTAGTAATGTTGTTTGAGGTGGTTCTATTCTCCCATAGTTCTTAACAACTTCCTATAATACCCTGTCAACCCAAGAAATCTTCATAGATGCTTTATGGATGTGGGTATTTTCCATTCCTTAATGGATTTACTTTTTTTAGGGTCTACCTTAACACCCTCATGAGATACAATATGACCTAGATATTCCACCTCTTGTACTCTAAAGAAAAATTTGAAGGTTTTTGCATATAATTGTTTATGCTCTAATAGCTTGAGCATCCTGTCAACATGGTCAGCATGATTCTTCCAAGACTTGCTATAGATTAGTATATCATCAAAAAATACTAACACAAATTTTCTAAGGGCGAGCTTGAAAATGGAATTCATCAAACCATGAAATGTAGAAGGTGCATTGGTAAGGCCAAAAGGCATGACCAAAAATTCATAATGACCTTCATAATTTCTGAATGTTGTTTTCATAATGTCTTCAGTCTTCATTCTTATTTGATGATATCCTAAACAAAGATCAAACTTGGTGAAGTAAATTTGTTCCATGTAATTCATCCAATAATTCATCAATGATAGGAATGAGAAATTTGTCTTTAGTAGTGAGCTTGTTGAGCTCCCTATAATCCAAACACATGCACCATGATCCATCCTTCTTGTGCACCAATACTGTTGGAGTAGAGAAATAACTTTTACTAGGTTGAATTATACTTGCCTCTAGCATTTCTGCAACCATATGTTCAATTTCACTCTTTTCGGCATAGGGATATCTCTATGGCCGTATGTTTGTAGGAATACTTCCTAGAATCAAATGAATAGCATGATCATGACCATGAATAGGTGGGAGGCCTTTGGGAGTCTCAAATACCTTGGAATGATTGTCCAAGACTTTTTGGAGGTTTGGAGAAATAGATTATTTCGATTTTTTAACCTCTAGAGAACATAATTGTGTAATTATGCCTCATTGTTCTTTCTTTAGAAGATTTTTCATGCTATTATTGCTGATTATATTTCCTGGTTTCCATGCGATACCCTTTAATTCAACTTCCTTTCCTTCCCACAAAAATTTCAAGACAAGTTCTTGAAAATTAAAATTTATTACACCCAAAGATTGTAACCATTGGACTCTTAGTACAACATCACCAACACCCATTGGAGTGGAAAGCATTGGACTATTCAATACATATTCTCACATGGATAGCTTGACATTATGGCACTTTCTAGAGCAATTTATGGTTCCTCCATTTGCAACCATCACTTGACACTCTTTTGCTGGATATAGGAAGCAACTTAATTCCTTTACTATCTTACAATGAATAAAATTATGGGTACTACCCCAATCAATTAACACTATTACCTTTTTCTTCTTGATATGTACTTCTATCTTCAGAGTTTGACGAGTGGCAATTCTTGCCATTGCATTACAAGATATGGATGGATTCATTTATTCTTTCTCTGGTGTTGATTCATGGTGTATATCCTCCACATTTGATGTTTCTTTTTCCTTTTCTTCCTCCTCTTCACAATCTATGCAGAATAATTTCTTCTCAGCACACTTATGACCGTTAGTCTATTTGCTATCAAAACTGTAACAAAACCCTTTCGCTATTTTTTCCTCCAATTGTTGTAGTAATACTTCCCTCTTTATAGTTGTGATTGGTAGACTTCCCTGTTGCCATAATTTTTCTTTCAACTTTTCTTGCCACCCTAATGGAATTATCCAAGGAATCAAGTTCCCAAAGGAAAACCTCATATTGGATGTTATCTTTTAAAGTATCTATGAAGACATCAATCCTAAGTTGATTTAGAATATTGGTTACCCTAATATTCAATTTTTGGAATTCTTCATTGTGCTCTGCCATTCAACCCTTTTGTTTGAGATTTATCAATTGGTTAAAGAAGATTTTACTCTTTGTATCTTCATAATTTGCTATCATTTCTTCCGTAAAAATTGACCAAGTGAAAATTGGTTTATAAGAAAAAAATTATCTATAGCATAGAAACTGATTGGGTTCTAAATATAAATATGTAATATGTACCTTTTGTGAGGGTTTCACATCGTGCAGATCAAATTATTGCTCCATCTGTAGTATCCATGTTACCATATACTTGCCATGAAACTTCCTCATTTCTATATTCGGAATGTGGTGGTTCTTAAACCCAATACGAGTCTCTCTAAATTTTGATTGATATTTATTTTGTCTTCATCATGATTTTCATGGATTGCCTTGTAACCAATGGGACGCTTTTCTTCTAGCATCTTTTCCAAACCTTCTTTCAATTCTTCTATCTTAACATTCATCATTGCTTCCATGTATGATTTTAAACCATCATAAAAAAATACCATGTTCCTTTTTATACCATATATCTTAACATTCATCATGGATTCCAATTCATTCTTTGTTACTTTTTGCAAGAGAAAAAATTGTTGCATTTGGTCTTGCAATTTTGATATATCATGTTGCATTTCATCCTCTTCTTCATGTGTCCTAGTGGAGCTTGCAGGTTTCTTACTAGTAATTTCCATTTTATTTCTTTGGGGCATCAATTAATGATAATTATGCTTCACTATGCCGTTTTTAATCACTTCAAACTAATTTTTCAAACCAAACTTATTCAAAATTTTAAAAAGACTACACATTGTTTTTTTTCTTCGTAGAAGCTCGATATTGAATATGTTGTATCTCTGTAATTTCCAATCCCCAAGGTCTAAAATTGTGTCCTATGGCAGCCCTTTGAAATGTGTTTCCAGTCCGATGAAGTCTGATCAAGATTTGGGTCTTCAAGAAAGAGTTAGGCCAAATCTCCCACAGTGGCTTGATTATAGAGTTCTTCAGTAGATCAGACTTGTACTAAGTGCCATGTATCATTGTTTCCACTGTCAGACCTAAAAGTTGTACACTGAAAAACTACAGTCTGCACTCTTTCTGTAACATCTTACAAAATTTCAATCTGATACTCATAGAGAAATTGATGACGATTTTCCCAAGGTCACCTATTTGGGATGTAATTTGGGATCATGCAAAAACCTTAACTTCTTTGGATCTTATCTCTCAACATATATTGGTACAATATCTATAATTCATACACGAGGTTCGGCATGACTTTGCCTCAAATGGGTTTTTCTTTAATATTTTGAAACATCGTAGAAAAAACGTTATAGCACAAATTAAACAATGACCTGTTTGGAGCAGCGAAAGCCTAGAATCCAAACCTCTGATACCAAACATTATGCAACTAGCTCACAAAATAGAAGAATAGATAGATCAATGCCTTCAAAATCAACCTCTTTGAGGGGGAAACCTCCTTTAAATTACACAAATGAAAAATTCTTGGATGATTCAAATGACACAACCTCCTTTCTATATATAGGAGTCTAAGGGGTCATAATATAATTAGAGCTGACATAATAATAATAATGTAAGGGCACCACAATAAAAATAGTGGGCTTCTATTGGGAAAAGAGTAACAATAAGGGGGCTACACTAATAACAATGAGGGAATACACAAGTATTATAGGGACCTAGCAGAAACCCTGTCAATTCTATAGAAACTTGTTGGAAGAAGAGGACATGCCTGTGGTATTAGAGCACATTTCAAATTATCATTGAAATAAT
This sequence comes from Pinus taeda, assembly GCA_000404065.3. Classification (NCBI taxonomy): domain Eukaryota; kingdom Viridiplantae; phylum Streptophyta; class Pinopsida; order Pinales; family Pinaceae; genus Pinus; species Pinus taeda. The sequence goes on along the minus strand of APFE030194580.1, from coordinate 336,947 downwards.
AATCCATTTTTCTTTCCCTTAATCCTAACAAAGGAAATCGCTGAATTACTAAAGGAGATTATTTCTTTCCTCGAAAGGTGGTAATGGTGAATGTATCTCAATAATTACTTCTTATTCTACATATCAAGAATATAACTCTTGAGGAAGCAGTAAATCTACTTTAAATCTCTTTTTGTTTTTCCTCTAAAGGAAATATTTCAATGAAAATATTTAAATTTATTATACCTTTTTCTTCTTAAGGCGGTCTTTCAATAAACTCATTTTACTCATGGTCAGAGCTTGAAGGTATCTTCCACACACTTTTTCAATTTTTTCTATATACGTTGGGTGTCAAAAATATCCTGTTTCATCAACATATTCTATTATTAATCCCTCCAATAAGTGAGTCGTAAGCCTCACCACTATTTCATTTTTCATGGCAGTTAATCCATCATATTAAACAAATGTACTCCTATCTCCAAAAGTTATGTTTATTATTTTCCCAATCAATTATAATAAATGGTCGAGGATCAACTTTAATTACCTCGGCAAGGGCTATCAAAATATAAAAAATATAACATATGTTTGTAAAGTCTGCAAGAATCATTGCATCAAATGGTATTTTTAATTTTCTCTACTTCACAATGTTTTGACCCTGGATTTTCTAAAGCCTGTTGTTTCTACTTGTTTCCAAGATTGCTCCTTGCAGAGACAATGAAAATGGGTGGTCACTCAATTTGTAGTGAACCTATCATGAGGGGAATTTTGAGGTCTAAAATGGGCCTCCTAAGAAAAATGTACAACCAAAATACAATTTATAAGAACCAATAGGATTCAATATGATGATCTCAACAATGGGAGATGATTCACCATTTTTGGAGTAAAAAAGTAAAAAGATTAAAAAATAATAAAACAATAAAACTACTTTTTCAACTCATATTTTCAACTTATCTCAATAATATTTTATTCAAATTTAGATTGGTATTACTCATTGGATGCAAAATTAAAGTCGTCATCCAAGGATCACCCATGATGCATACTTTTGATGGACCCTACTACATGAAAAAAGAGAAATACATGAAAAAGGTGATTGCAATAATGTTTTTCATGTATTTTTCATTTTTTTTTTGTAGTAGGATCCATTGAAAGTATGCAACATAGGTACTTCTTGGATGAGAAATCAAATTTTGCATCCAACGAGTGTTTCCACTCAAAACTAGAGTAAATCCTTAGGGAAATAAGTTGAAAATAGGAGTTGAAAAAATAGTTTTTTCTTTCTTCCCTCTAAAATTTTATGATGTAAGCTAACATTATTTTATTATTTCCACTATTATTTTATAATTTTCTTAGGAGGCCCATTTTGGACCTCAAAATTTCCCTAATGAAAATTGTGGGTTTTAGAACAAGAACAAAACATTTTAGATCAGGTGGGATGGTTTCCTCTGGTTGCAGGGCTTTGATGGTGAAGTGGCCTTAGAATTAATAAGGAAACTGAATGATGGAATGACACAATTAATAGGTAGAAAAATTATGGAAATGTAGAAGTAATAGTTGAAGCAAAAGGCCTACATTCAGAAGGTGAGAAATGTTTTGAAATGCACACCCCATTAAAGAGCACATCATCTATGTTTGAAAACCATGCGTAAGAGTTGGTAAGAAAGGGAAAGGGCCACAACCCTAACTCATTGATAGAACCATGGAAGGACTAGCAAGAGTGGTCCAAATATACATCACATGTGACAGACACTATGATGTGGGGTTGATTCCAAAATTGGGTTGTGCAGGCTGTCTGGAGGGTAGCCTCAAGTGTTGCATAGTTTTGGTCAACAACGCTTGGTCACTTGGGGTGGAGATTGTGTGGTGCCACTCAGAGGAGGTCCAACTGATGGAAGGTGGTTCGGTCGGCATATTCTCAGAAAAATGGCAAAGTATATCAGCGATTGAATTTGTGTATATATGACCTTGTGAACACACACTTAGTATGACTCTATGACAAGACCCCTCAAATCAGCAAGACGACATGCTTTCAGCATGACCCTCTACAGGACTATTTAAAGGTGAAAGCAACAAGTGCGATAGTTCGAATAGACATTCGGAAAATCATGATGAAACTTGTGTGACAGTGCCTAAAACATTTTACGCGAGTGTGATGTATGTTTAAATAGTTGAAACAAATAATGAATACGAAGACAGACCTTCGATGTCACCTGAACAAGGTCATAAGCATGACATAGCAATCAACATGTTGAAGACAAAAGTTTGTCAAACAATCAAAAAGGAAGAAAGACATGTAGAGGAAACACATGAAATGACTTTTGTGTTTGCACACATCCATGTTACTGAAGACAGGATTATATGACAATGATAATGAGTCCTGCAAACTCAACTAAGAGATTTACTTCAAAAAGTTTTGTTCAGTTACCATACTTAACCTCAAGATATTTTTTCGTCACTTAGTCTCTTGGGCCTTCTCCTCAACTCCTTCAGATTGATCTCAACATGTCACCTTTTCTTGTAGTCACTGAGAGATAGATCAGCGTAGCTTCAGCAGGTAGTGACTGCTTCTGGAATGAGGCCCAACTATGTGGTCTCTGTATGCAAGATAGAGAGGGCATATTAGATAACACTGCGTAGTTTTAAGGCACATGACACTGCTGTGGGGTGGGGCTCTTGGGAGGACATCTCTGTGCAATTTATGAGAGGTGATAGTTCTGAGTTTCTAGATGTAAGGCACTACTTCGAGATGGGTTTCAGGACAACACATCTGCACGGTTTCAGGTTGCAAGGTAGACTGAGTAGATGAGAGAGAATACTGCATAATTTTTTATGACATCAGGTTCCATATGGGGGAAGATGCTCGAGGAAACCACTATGCAATTTTGGATGCCAAGGGATGATGGGGTCTCTGCACACTATGGGGTTCTAGCTGGAAATGGAGGAGACTTGATGGTTGCAGAAGAAAAATGCATGATTCCAGTGGGCTAGATGAGGCTAAGTTTCTTGGAAAATTAGCTAAGTGTGAGATCAGTGAAACAGATGTAAACAATGATAAGACTCAACTATGACCACATATGAACACTTTGTGATACAACGTAGACCATCCAGAATATACGAAGCATACTCTACTTGATGAAACAAACTTCGTGAAAAGAGTACATGAAGTGAGTGTGAAACATGTATATGTTATGATAACAACTCATGCATGCATGCTTTCCCTTGAAGAAAAACAACATCCCCTTTGCATGAAAAACAACAACCCCTATGCCAAAATATGACAAATGCTTCATAGAGATGAGAACACAGTCAAATATTCAGATTAGGGAGGGGAGCTTTAAATCATCCAGTTATCAATAAGTGACCAAGGATGATCGATTCTAGGATCCAATGTAGGCTCCAAAATTTGCATTGGAGCCAAAATTTTGGAGGGTGGTTGAAGCCGCCACAACACAATGCAATATAAGTTGATAATATTTTAGGAGGGAGGCTCCAAAACGAAGAGAAGGAAAAAATTTTGAGGGTGGTTGTAGCCGCTACAACATACCCTTATAATTTCTTAGAAATGACTTTCTTAGTATGTGTGTGTTTTTCCAATCAACCCCTAGTCTAATTGTGTTTGTTGTCTGTCTAACTCTTATTGATCTTTGTGAAGTTGGGTTTGACTAACCAATGACATGAAATACATATGCATGATGATGAAGTCCTGGATGTATGCATTTACCTATTTTTTAATGGTCATGAATCCTAGGGTTCGGAGCTAAGCTCTATTCAAAGATTGTCTTTATAGGATGATAGTATTTGCGAAATTCTAGGGTTTTGACCTCTATATACGTAAAAATCTGTCATGATTTTAGATTTATGTAACATTAACCAAATAAAAATTTTAGTTGGGATTAATGTTTGACTAAAAATATAGGGTTTTCAACTAATACTAGTGGAATCTAGGCATGTTAATGACTATGTTGTGATTGGTTTTCATTTATTCTCTTGTATGAAATCTAGGATTTGTATGAAACCCTAGTTGAAAATCTAACATATGAATTCTTAAAGTTGTTAGATGCATTGTATATATATATGTGTTTGAATTATTTATAGGGTTTGCTATATGTTGTAGTAGGGTATGTCACACCTTGGAAGAAACATTGAAACCCTAGATGGAATGAAAGTTGTTATGAAGTAGTCTATGGTTTATGACAAAGTCCGTAGAAGGATGTTGAAGAATATGTGATTCTTGTTTAATTTTGGGTATATGATATATGTAATATTGAAATTCTTCCATAATTCTGATATGGATAACTTCATGCTTCTATATTTTTTGTTGTACTTTCTATCTATAACCACCCTCCTCCCACATCTACCCAACTAGCCATCCAATCAGAGTAAACATGCGACAAGAGAGGCCACTATGAAGGGATTCAACCACCTTGGTGAGCTTGAGGAAATGGAATCAATGGAACACATCAATAATACCTTCCACACAAGTAATAACACCCCTCAGAGACATCTTAGCCACACAAGAATGTTCCTCTTAGGTCCCACTAATATTTTACGCTTCTTGACCTCTTGACACTCTCATGCTATGGGCATGCCCACATCCAGGGACCTCTAGATGCTCCCAAAATAATGCATACCTATGTCCAGGGACTTTTCCTAGCAGACCTGTGCTAGTGTCCGCGAACTTTAAGGAACTTTTCTAGCCCAGAATTATGGGCACTAACCAAAACTTGTAGTACCTTTCAAAATCCATCAAACACATGATGAAAAGAATAATAAACCAAAAATCAACTTCGGAACTAGGCATGGCCATTCCTAATAAGGATTGACATTCTTCCAAACACTTAGCATCAATGAAATCTACAGGTCTAGGATACAGGACAGAGCATGAATGATTGCAAAATATTTTGAAACATGACAAGAAGGATCACCACCTTCTCCCTTGAATTGTTATGAAATCAATTAGGTCTCACATCTATTTTTTTAACAATTATAAGTAAATACATGAAATAACCATGGCATGAACCTATTAATTAACCATGCTTATAACTAGCATAAAACCATGGAAATAATAGAGAACTAGTAGCCATTAAATTCATATACAAATAAAAAAAAAAGAAATAAAAATTAGTTTTCATTAATTGTATGCAAATCCGACCAGGTTCAAGACTTCAACGTACCACCCGACTATAGATATGGATGAACCAATTATTTATTTCGACAAATCACCCTTGTGCCATATTCCAAGCATGAACATGGGATCTCATGGATAAACCAATCCAAAAGAAACCAAGGGAATCCATAGGTTAAAAACACCCCCACACTCACAAAAACATGATCACATCAAAACTAATGCTCTGATCACAAAACCAAACTGATCTTGGAATTCCATCTAGAACCCAACACCATCCTTGAAGAATTTTATGTCTCCTTGTCTCTGAGGCTTGACCACAATCCAATCCTAGATCAATAGGCCCTAAATTGAGGTCAGTCTATCAAGATTTACCACAATCCAAACTAGTATCACTAGGCCCTAAAGCGAGCCTCCTCTCTCAGGCTTTACTATGTATCCTACCAAAAGGGGTCAAGGGATTCCTAGGCCTTTGGGAATGAAACATGAGACCACCTCCTCCTCGAATTATGAAATCCATCCAGAAACTACAAAGCTCAAAACCAAGATAAACATCCCAACACACCATGACATCTAAAAAAGGCAAGGCTAGGCTAAAAACAATTGTCATAACCCAGCAAAATCATGCCATCAAAAACAAGGTAACCTTACACAAACATGGAAAGCCATGTGTTGTTCCTTAAGAAACCAATTTTCTGGTTGTAGAGAAATTGTGCTTAAGACATTAATAAATATTATTTATTGTCACTTATTCATCACTTTATTGTTTGCTATGTTCTCAAATGAAAGACATGGAGAACTTGGTCTTTAACCCTTAATACATATAAGACCAGAACATCTTAGAATGCCATTTGTTGCTAGATATAAATGATGAATGAAGAATGATTGAAGGAGAAGTTAAAGATAATATGTTGATCTTTCACATAAACTATTATCCGACACTTAGACGAATTATTAAAATGAGAACTGAATCATAAACAGTATGCTGCATAACACAGAAACTACTATCTGTGACTCTTGGAGAAGTTAAAGATAATATTCTGGTCTTTCACAGAAACTATTATCTATAACATAGAAAGGAAGGTGAAAATTTAAAGTATAGGAGCACTCTTTTAAGGAATTTTAACTTTATCTACATAAACAAATAAAGACCTGCAACTTCATTACAATACTTGAAAGAAGAAAACATAAGATGACACATGACAGAGAAGGTCACAAAATTATACCCAACAACTCATGGGAAGTTTTGATCCTTTCATTAATCAACGATGATCTTAGGAATAGAGTGGCTTAGTCTCCGGGTTCTCCAAAATTCCAACAACTCCACCCTTTACAATTCCCTTTTTAGGCTTTTATCTCTTGTATCAAATTGGTTTTGGAACTGATTTCTTGGAACAATTAATAAACTGCTTTATAATAGTTATAAAACTATTTTCTCTTTGAAATTATTCAACTTAATTACATATACAATATTAAAACCTACAAAATATGTGAACTACACCAAAAGCTTTGAAAGGGGTCCACATATATATATATATATATATATATATATATATATATATATGTTGGGAATGATCTAATTGGAAAAGGCGTAAATAAAACATGCCCATCTGCCTTTTCTTCAGACTCGGCTTTAACATTGATTTTTTCCTTTATCAAGTGAAATTAACGGAAACCTTTGGTAACTATGGAACTGAAAAAGTATTAACTCTGCTTCATAAATCCATGGGATCCACCTTTTCAGCACTCCATTGACTTCCCATCGCAAATCGTAATCGACCCTTTTTAGTGGTGTATTAACGTAATGTTGGACTTACACATAAATCCTTCATATTTGCGCTATTTCTATTATATCTCTTTTATAATAGAAAAACACCGTAAATATGCATTTTCCACTTTTCACACGGGCTCTGCACAACTATCGAGGCATACCTTTATCACAATCGCTATCGGCAATTTCCATTGTTATATCGACCCAACCCTTAACATATTGTGATATGACAGACGTGTCGAAGTTATAGAACATAATATATAAACTATTGGGTCCTGAATCCTTATCACAGATCACAATCGATGAATGAACCAATACATATGCATTTGGTGCTTTACGGACCCGCGGTAATTATAAAACATGATATATATAATCTCGGGTCGGGATCACCATTGCAAATCGCAGTCGACAGTCATATATATATATATATATATAAATGTTATACAACGATCGCAGACCCGCCAGGAGATTTAAACATAATATATATGTAATACGAGGTCCGGCCATTGCATATCGCAATGGGTAGTCCCATATGTATATATATATATATCAAGCCTACCTCCATATAACCATTTATATAATAATTTGTATAGCAACCTTGGCTACTTCGGGGCCGATTCTTTTACACTTCTTCCTTTAGTGATGCCAATATATAATAAACAATATGTTTCATTTCTTTTAGACCTTTCAGGGGGGCGGGGTGGTAAAGAATATAAAGGGCTCCATTGAGCTTGAACTCTCGATAGCGATATAACTAATAAATAAACCTCAAACAAAATATAGGCTACAACATCTGGCTCCAACTGGGGATAGTTCTTTTGCCACAAAAGAACTAAGAATCGTAGATTAGTGCCTTATCCATTGCGCATGGAGTCATATATTGCTTCACCAAACTTAACTATGTAGAAATTTGTACAGTGAAGCCACGCCGATATCTGTAGTGATAAAATGCTTGCACGTTGATAGCAAATTATTGAGAATCATAGAATAGTAGCCTTAGTTGGGCATGGAGTCCAAAACTATGAAAACCCTAAATTTTGGCAAACTGGAACCTGACAATCTTTAGGTCTAAAACCTCTGCAAACCAGTTTCCAACTGGGAAAGTCACCCTTATTCATCAACTAATGATTAAACTTAAAAAACATCAAGTGGAAAACAAATGCTCAGCATCTGAGATTATTTATGTACAAGTTCCTACATTTGTACATGATTGATCTCCATCAGGTGAAGTCATTCTTCCAATGATACCAGATTAGCATTTGAGTGCATAATCCTGAACCATTATGCTAGTGAATTTTTAAAATACAATTCATCCTGAATGAAAAATAAATTATACATAAAAGTAGCTCACAACAAAAATTAATAGTATATCCACAAAATGATATGTGTATATTGCTGATAAATTCTTCCATGTAATCTGTCACGGGATCTTCAAAACTATGAGAAAAGATATGTTCTTGATCAACTCAAAAAAAGAAATTCTCTATGTATGATGGTTCCTGCTTGATTAAACCTTTTGTTGGGATAATATGTTCAATAGAACAATCAGCAACATCTTAAAGAAAATTATCTATGTCACTTTCTTATCTCCACTTTTCATTTCTAAGCTTTTATTGAACATAATTTGTAATTATAGCCTTAGGAGGAAAATAAAATTTTTCTCATCAATATATGACATACGATCAACTTCAAATAGATTCTTTACCTCTGATCTGTGGGCATCATTTTGTTCTTCAATGCAATAGTTTACAACCTCTTTATCAGCTTCCTTTTTACATGAAATAACATCTTTTGCTATGATAGATGGCTCAATATATTGTTGTCCAACATATTCCACTTGTTGGTTTCTTCCTATAGGTTCAACACCTAACTGATGAACTTGAAGAGCTTTATCCTATTCCCCATTTAAACCACTTTCATTATAGATAAGAGGATCACCAAATTTAACAAAATAGGAACTCTAGGGATTTATTTGCAACTTAATTATTTCTTCCTCTTCTCGGCTATTGAGCAAAAATTCTTTATGCATGCATGAACTTTCCTCCATCCGAATAATCTCTTGATTTCTTGGAATGGGGTCATCCAATTCTTTGCTTGGGATATCATTGAAGAGAAATTTTTTATAAACTTCTCCATATCATTTTGAGAAAATGATGCTCGATTTGCTTGGAACATAGTCAACCAATTCTTTGCTTGGGAGATTATTGAAGAAGAATGCTTTATAAACTTCTCTGCATCATTTTGAGAAAATAATAGTTCCTCGCTTTCAGAGACTTGCTCATAGATAATCTGGCTATAATCTCTCTGAATGCTTGATATATCATCAACAAGATCATCAGTTTCCTCAACAGGATTATCTTGAGCTTTTAAATTTTCTTTAAAATAATAATATTCACAACAATTTTCAAAAAGAAACTTGTGTGGATAATAAATTCTACAAGAAGAATTGAATACTGAATGGAAATCTTTCAAGGATGAGATTCTAGAATGAGGCAGAGACATGAACCTATCCATAGCTTCTAGGTCCCAAGAAAACATAAACAACTTCATCTTAACATCTTCATGAATGATGCCCTACTGCTCAATGCATTCATGAAACTCTTGGAGATGCTAAGCTGGATCTTCATATTCCTTTCTATTGAATTTCGGAAGATACTCATTCCATGCATAAAAGGCAGGCATATCATGAGGATAGCCAATGATCCTAGTAAAATCAAATGGATCAAATTTATTGACTAAGAGTGCAGGGAGAGCAATTAAAACCTAGAAAAGAAAACTTCAAAGTACAGTGGAATCGCTAATCAATGTGGTAAGTGAAAATCATAGGTGTGAATGTACAACCAACTGCTGAGACTTGTCACTCTCAAGAATCAGCTTCGAACTTAATGAATTCAAGAAAAAGTTTTCTTATTATATTGATTTGCAATTTGTGGTCTTTTCTACAATGGAGTCGCCTTTTATTGCTTTTATTCAAAACAACCAAGTATTTTCTCCTCACTGAACAATGAAAGAAAAATAGTGAAAACCCAGGGAAAAGTGTTCTTGTCTTCTTTCCCTAGCAATAACACCAATTAATGTTGTTCCTTAAGAAACCAATTTCCCGGCTATAGAGAAATTGTGCTTAAGACATTAATAAATATTATTTACTATCACTTATTTGTCACTTTATTGTTTGCTATGATCTCAAATGAAAGACCTGGAGAACTTGGTCTTTAACCCTTAATACATATATGACCAGAACATCTCAAAATTCCATTTGTTGCTAGATATAAATGATGAATGAACAATGGTTGAAGGAGAAGTTAAAGATAATATGCTAATCTTTCACAGAAACTATTATCTGTCACTTAAAAGAATTACGAAAATGAGAACTGAATCATAAACAATATGTTGCTTAACACAGAAACTATTATGTGACTCTTCGAGAAGTTAAAGATAATATGCTAGTCTTTCACAGAAACTATTATCTATAACTTGGAAAGGAAGGTGAAAATTTCAAGTATAGGAGCGCTCTTTTAAGGAATTTTAACTTTATCTACATAAGAAAATAAAGACTTGTAGCTTCATTACTATACTTGAAAGAAGAAAACATAACATGACACATGATAGAGAAGGTAGCAAAATTATACCCAACAACTCATGGAAAGTTTTGATCCTTTCATTAATCAACGATGATATTAGGAATACAGTGGCCTATTCTCCGGGTTCTCCAAAATTCAAACAACTCCACCCTTTACAATTCCCTTTTCAGGATTTTATCTCTTCTATCAAATCAGTTTTGGCATTGATTTCTTGGAACAACTAATAAACTACTTCATAGTAGTTATGAAACTATTTTCTCTTTGAAATTATTCAACTTAATTACATATGCAATATTAAAACTTAGAAAATATGTGAATTGCACGAAAAGATTTGAAAGGGGTATATATGTGTGTGTGTGTGTGTGTGTGTGTGTGTGTGTGTGTGTGTGTTTGTGTTGGGAATGATCTGATTGGCAAAAACATAAATAAAACATGCCCATCTGCCTTTTCTTTGGACTCGGCTTTAACATAGATTTTTCCTTTTACCAAGCAAAATTAACACAAACCTTTGGTAACTGCAGAACTGAAAAAGTATTAACTCTGTTTCATAAATCCATTAGATCCACCTTTTCAGCACTTCGTTGACTTCCCGTCACAAATCGCAATCAGCCCTTTTAAGCAGTGTAGTAACGTAATATTGGACTTACGCATAAATCCTGCATATTTGCACTATTTCTATTATATCTCTTTTATTATAGAAATACACCATAAATATGCTTTTTTCTGCTTTTAATGCGGGCTCTACCCAACTATCGAGGCATACCTTTATCACAATCGCTATCAACACTTTCCATTGTTATATCAACCCTACCCTTAACATATTGTGATATGATGGATGAGTCGAAGTTATAGAACATAATATAAAAAACTATCGGGTCCAGCATCCTTATCATAGATCGAAATCAGTGAATGAACCAATACATATGCATTTGGCACTTTACGAACCCACCAGAATTATAAAACATGATATACATAATCTCGGGTCTAGATCACCGTTGCAAATCGCAATCGACAATCATATATATATATATATATATATATATATATATTATATATATATATATATAAACGTTATGTGATGATTGTGGACCCGTCGGGAGATTTAAACATAATATATATGTAATATCGGGTCCGGCCATTTCATATAACAGTCGGTGGTCCCACACACACACACACACACACACACACACACACACACATATATATATCAGGCATAGCTCCCTATAACCATTTATGTAGTAATTTGTATAGCAACCTTGGCTACTTCGGGGCTGATTCTTTTACACTTCTTCCTTTAGCAATGTCGATATATTTTGAACAAAATGTTTCATTTCTTTTAGAATTTTCGAGGGGGTAAAGAATATGAAGGGCTTCATTGAGTTTGAACTCTCGATAGTGATATAGTTGATAAATAAACTTCAAACAAAATATAAGCTACAACACCATGCATGTCAAAATTAGCTTGGAAATCACACATACAATATGTTACCTACGAGTATGCCTATTGAAGCTACTTGATTCTTCTCTTCCTTGCTCGATCATTTCTTTCTTTCCTTTGCTTCCTTGCTCCAAAGCTAGAGTGTTCCAAGAAAAATCTAAGTGACCAAGAGTGAGAGAGAGAGAGAGAATAATGAGAGATCTCTGAAAATTGAAGTGAAAAAAGGTTACCAACTAAGACTCAAAAGATTTTTTATTAATGAGTCCTTTGTTTTCTTCATTTTCCATTATTTTCCTTCAATTTCCTCCTCACATGAAATATGTGACCTTTCACCTTATTTTTCTCCCAATTTCCTTTATTTTCATATATAAATATGCCAAAAATGCCTTTTTTCCTTTTAATGCCTTTGTGTTATCCTTTGCAAATTTCCTTAGAAAAAACACATTCAGTGATTCCCACTAGGATACCTTTGCTAAACATTCAGCTTGCAATATGTGCCCCTTCACTGTGGTCTTATTTTTCCTTTATTAACTTTTATTAATTGAACTTTTCACCAAGGTCGTTACAGAACCCCCCCTAGGGTACATCGTGCTCGGTGTTAAACCACACCAAGACCTAAGAACAACTACTGAAAAGAAAACACACTACCCGTGGAGCTTTATAACTTAGCTCATTGCAGTATTTACAGTGAAATACCTACTCAAAAGAGAAACATCATGACAACATGAAAAAATGACAACTAAACCACTTATTGGAACTTTATAACTTATCTCATGGTAGTGTTTACATCCATATATAAGAATATATCTAAACATTAGAAAAACATATGCGAAACATATACCAAACATCAAACCAAAACTCCTTTGCCTCAATTGGAAAACAGTGAAGGATGCATGGCCCGACTCTGATCTGCCATCACCCATGTCTATTCGTCTAGCCAAAGTTCTTCCACTACACTTTAACTTGCTCTATGTCTTTGTTCCTAAGCATGAGATGCTTCCACTACAATATTCACTAAGGCTCTCACTATAACTCTCCTTATTTCTCCACCTACAATATATACCAATCAATAACATGATCAACGTCCTTTATATACCTCTTAACCAATGAAAAATGGAAAACATCATGGACTTTCATTGTTGGGGGGAGTGAAGAATGATAGGACACTGGTCAAATCCTCTCAAGAATCTCGAAAGGAAAACAATATCGTGGTGCCAACTTGGCAGATGATCCAATCGTCAAAGATCTCTTCTTGGGCTTGATGAGAAAATAGACATGATCCTCAACCTGAAACTCCTTGAATACGCTTTGTTGGTCCGCATAAATCTTTTTTCTATCCTTTGTTAGCTTTAGATTTTTCTTTTTAACCTACATTTCCTATTCCATATCTAACAACATATTGGTTCCAATAAGTATTATGTTCACTGGATCACTCCAGGTGATGGGAGTATTACAAGTATGTCCATACAATGCCTTGAAAGGACTCATCCTTAATGAATCCTAATAACTATTGTTCTAGAAAAACTTAACCAATGGAAGATACTCCTTTGTTGGTGCATCACATACATCCTTAACATATCCTCCAAGATCTTGTTGACTCTCTTTGTCTTTCCATCTATCTGTGGATGATAAACTGTACTAAAGGCCAACTCTATACCGAAACCTACAAATAGCTCCTTCCAAAACATAGAAGTGAAGTTTTCATCCCTGTCCAACAAAGTATTCTTTGGAACACCATGTAATCTCACTATCTCTCTGGTGACACACGTGCCACCTCACTCATTGAATATGTAGTCTTCACTAGAATGAAGTGAGCTACCTTACTCAACGTGTTGACCACAACCATAATATAATCATGATGTCTCACTATCCTCGAAAGACCTATAATGAAATACAAGGAAATTTCCTCCCATTTCCATTCTAGAATCGCAATAGGCTATAGTAAATCACTTGGATACTTATATTCTTTCTTTACAGGTGACAATCTAAACATCTAGCCATGAACTCTGCCACTTCCTTCTTCAGATTTGGCCAATAATAGAATTTATTCACCTTCGTCAATGTCTTTTGATATCCTAGGTGACCCGAGCATGGATTCACGTGAAACTACCTCAAGATAAGCTTCTTGATTTAACTACAATTCATCACATAGATGTTGCCCCAAAATCTCACCAAACCATCTAGTGTGAGATGATAGTCTACATCTTGATCACCTATACCTATAACTGCACCTGTACCTATTCTTGTACTTGTACATGTGAATGTACTTGTATGCTATCGTAACATGTGGATGATCTCCATGTACTTGTCATCCTACTATCCTACTTACAAGATCCTATCTTGTAAATTTGTCCCATAAGATCTGATAGTTGCTATACGATTTACTTCTACCTTCCTGCCAAGAGAATCCATAACCCAGTTCTCCTTTCCTTTGATCTATGTTATCTTGAAGTCAAACTCCCTGAGGGTGGTCAACCATCAAGATTGAATGGCATTTAGAGTTAGCTGGTTAGTAAAATACCTCAACCCACTGTGATCACTCATCAGTAAAAACCTCCTACCAAGGAGATAGTGCCTCCACATATTTAATGCATGTATGATCCCTACTAGCTCAAGATCATGCACCGAATAGTTCTTCTCATGCTCATTCAGTTTTAGTGACTCACATAACAATATATGTCCTTCATGCATGAAATATCCACCATTTCCTCTCTTGCAAGCATCTACACACACTACAAACTCCTTGTCCAAATCTGCAATCTTTAGCACTGGTGCATGTGTCAATTGATGCTTGAGTTTCTCAAAACTAGCTGCACATTCTTCTGTCCGTTCAAACTTCTTACTTTTCCTCTGTAATGATGTGATAGGATATGCAATGCATGATAGGTTCCTGATGAATCTCATGTAGTAACCTACCAATCCCATGAATGATCTCTCCTCATCCACATTCTTAGGAGCTTCCCACTCCTTGGTGGCCCTTATCTTTTCTAGATCTATTTCTATGCCTTCCTTGGAAATGACATGTCCCAAGTAATGCACTTATGTTTGAAAGAAGCTGCACTTGCTAATCTTAACATACAACTGATCCTCACTTAGCAATATCAACACAGATGCTAAATGCTCAGCATATTCTTCCTCGTTTTATACCAATATGTCATCAATGAACACAATGAAAAACTCATCCTAATAAGTAAGCAACACACTATTCATCAAACACATAAATGCAGTTGGATCATTAGTCAAACCAAATGGAACTACAATAAACTGATAATTCCCATATGTGGTCCTGAACACAGTCTTGAAGATATCCTCTTCATTGATGCATATGTTATGGTATCCTCATCTCAAGTTGATGTTAGGAAACACTGTTGCTCCCTTCAACTAATCATACAAATCATGAATCCTCGGTAATGGGTACCCATTATTGATCGCTATCTTGTTGAGATACCTGTAATTAATGCACAATCTGAGAGTACCATCCTTCTTTACGAACAACATTGGGGAACCCCAAGGCGAGACAATAGGCCTAATGTATCCCTTATCAAGCATCTCCTTTAATTGCAATTTCAATTCTACTAGCTCCAGAGTGCTCATCATGTAAGGTGCCTCTAATGCTTGTACTATCCCTGACACCAACTCAATAGAGAAATCCACTTCCCTGTAAGGAGCTAACTTAGGAATCTCTACTCGAAACGCATCCTAATACTACAACAATACAAAATACCACTTGAAGGTTTTTGCATCCTAAACATCTTTTCCCTTGTCACTAGATATATGCACTGCAAACATCACTCAACCTTTTTTGCAACTACTATTAGCATGCATAGTGGTAACCATCCTCACTGATGTAGGATTCTTCTTTCCCAAGAAAGTTCTCTATTCCCCACTATCATCCACAGACTCAATGGACTTGTTGAAGCAATCAACTTTGGTCCTGTCAAGTTGCAATGACACTATAACCAAAAGCATACTATATGATCCCAATGTTAGTACATTCAAATTTCCTACTGTAGGAATACCATTTAACTCAAATGCACAAGTCCTTACCCAATGGTGAACTATATTCTTTGTACCTGTAGCCAACTATACCAACAAATATTATGCATGCACTTATTTTCTCATAACACACTTATCCACTAGCTGAAGATTAATATAAGTATAGTTAGATATAGGATCAATCAAAATAGAAACAACTTGATCAAAAGACTTACCATCCATCTCAATGATATATGCCTAATTATTCACCTGCCTACTGTCCACAACTGCACAGATCTGAGGAATGTTATGGCTAACATCACCAACTATATGCGCCTCCTGAGCACTATAAATCTAGGGTCTACCGCCACTCGGATACTTCAGAGAATCCCCTGTCACTCCCTTGTAAGGATGAAAATGATGACAATCATGATGATTGTTAGAACCAAAACTAGAATAGTATATGTTTCCATCACCTCTCCTATTCGGAGTCTCTAACAACCTATCATCTCTGATCGTGTCATCTCTATATGACCTGTGACCACCATAAGACCTGTTTCCATATGCCCCATTAGTTTTGTCCTCCTTCTCATGGCTGATCTGAAGTGGTCCCTATCGCTGCAATTCTGACAAACTCTAAAGTAATATTGCATTAACCTCTGCTTGTTTTTCTTGTGCCTGCATGATTTTGTCATTGTTTTCCATACAACTCCTTATTTCTTCCTTCGAGCTTCTCAATGTATCTACTAAGTCAGAAGAGAGACCAACACCACACTTCTCATCTAATTCATAGTGAGAGACTTTATAGTCTACCATATTGTTAGGCATTTTGATCTTTCTCCTAGAAGGCATACTATGTCAGCTAAACGAAATCAGAATAATCCAACGCATCTTATCATAGTTCGTGGAGGATATATCATCTTCATCATCATGAAATTAGCGTGATACATGTATAACATAATCATAATAGCCTATAGACATATGATACATAACAATATAACCAAGTAACCATCAATCTAGCTAGAGTCTGGTCGTCAATCCATGAACATATCAACTACACATACCATGACCTCATGCATGAAATACAAACATATCACTGTATATTGATCGCATGAAAAAATAAATAACATGTACCCAATCATACACCCATGACAACACACATTGCACAATGACATCCTTATTCCCATGGCGACATTACTACGACCATAACCAACACCATGAATATGCAAAAGGAATTCAAGGATGACTCGCACATGTGCAACTGACATGAATGAATGACAAACACACTCACCCAAGGAGAGCAAAACCATGCTCTGATACCATTTTGTAACCACTCTCCTCCCACATCTACACAAGTAACTAGCCAACCGGGATAAACATGTAATAAGAGTGGCCACTACAAAGGGATTCAACCTCCTTGGTGACCTCAAGGAAATGAAATCGATGGAATACATCAACCATACCTTCCACGCCAACAACAACACCCCCAAGAGACATCTCAGCCACTCAGGCATCCTCCCTGAAGGTCCCACTGATATTTTAGACATGTTGACCTCTAGAACATCTCATGCTATGAGCATGCCGACGTCCAAGGACCTCTGGACACTCTCACAGATCTATATGCCTATTTCTAGGGACTTTTCTTAATAGACCTATGCCAACATCCATTAAATTTAAGGCACTTTTCTAGCCCAGAATTCCAGCCACTACCTAGAACTTGTTGTAATGTCTAGAATCCATCAAACACATGATTACAAGATGAATAAGCCAAAAATGAGCTGTTGGACTAGACTTGGCCATCCCCAATCGAGACTGACATTTTTTCAAACAATTGGAATCAATGCAACCTACATGTCTAGGATACAAGGAAGAGCATGAGTTACTAAAAAATATTTTGAAACATGAAAAGAAGGATCACCAACTTTTCCCTTGAATTATTATGACATCAATTAGGTCTTGCATCCATCATTTTAACAATTACAAAGAAGTGCATGAAATAACCATGACATGAACCACTGAATTAACCATGCTTATAACCAACAAAAAACCATGGAAATAATAGAGATATAACAATCATTAAATGCACATATAAACAAGTACAAAAGAAAGAGAACTTATCTTTCATTAATCATAGGGAAATCTAACAGGGGCTTCCACGTACCACCCGATGCTACACATGGCTAAACCAAATCTTTCTTTCATCCAATCACCCTTGTGCCATATTCCAAGAATGAATATGGGATCTCATGGATAAACCAATCCAAAAATAACCAAGGGAATCTAGAGTTTAAACCACCTCCACCCTCACCAAACGATGATCAGACCAAAATCGGTGCTCTGATCATGAAACCAGACTAAGCTTGGAATTCCATCCTGAATCCATCACTGTCCTTGAGGAATTTTCTGTCTCCTTCTCTCTAAGGATTTACTGCAATCTAATCCTAGATCACTAGGCCCTAAACCAAGTCTAGTCTCTTAGGATTTATGACAATCCAAACATGGATCACTAGGCCCTAAATCGAGACTCCTCCCTTAGCCTTTACAGTGTAACTCATCAGAACCAGTCAAGGGATTCTGAGCCCTTTGGGAATGAACATTGAGACCACCTCTGCCCCAGATTCCAAAATCCATCCTACAAATCCAAAGCTAAAAACTAGTATAAACATCGAAAGACAACATGGCATATAGAAAAGGCAAGGATAGACTTAAAACCACTACCATAACCAACCAAAATCATGTCACCAATAACAAGTGAACCATACACTAACATGAAAAGCCATGCATGTCAAAGCTAGCTAGGAAATAACATATGTAATATGTTACCTACGAGTATGCATGTTGAAGATGCTTGATCCTGCTCTTCCTTGCTTGATCCTTGCTTTCTTTCCTTTCCCTTTTCTTTCATTTCTTTCCTTTCTCCAAGCTAGAGTGCTCCATGAAAACTCTAAGTGATCAGGAGTCAGAGAGAGAGAGAATAATGAGAGATCTCCAAAACTTGAAATGAAAAAAGGTTACCAACTAATCCTTAGAAGCCTTTTTATTAATGAGGCCTCTATTTTCTTCATTTTCCATTATTTTCCTTTAATTTCCTTCAATTTCCTTCTCACATGCAACCTGTGACCTTTCACCTTACTTTTCTCCTAATTTCTGTTATTTTCCTAAATAAATGTGCCACAAATTGCTTCTTTCCTTTTAATTCCATTGCCTTAGCCTTTTCCAAAATCCTTAGCCATAAATACATCTAGTGATTCCCACTAGTATATCTTTGCCTAACATTCATATTCGAATACATGTCCCTTAACTGCGGTCTTATTTTGCGTTTATTAACTTTTATTACATGAACTTTTCACCAAGGTTATTACAATTTATAAGTTGTGTAGGTACACAATATTCAATACGGTGAAGATGTTCCTTGATGTGATAATCATGATGGGGATGATGATAAATTTAATTAAATTGTTGGAATCCATGAAAGATTATTGGATGACGAAAATAGAAGCGATCTCCATTATATTAAGAGCGAGTTTGTATAAAGAGATGATCCCTGGTTGAGAGGGAGGGCATAACTTGGTTTTGATTGAAGAATGAATTTCAGAGGATATGTTGTTGCATGGAAAGTAGGAAAGGAAAGTGTATGATTGATGAATCATTTTGCAGAGATTTGGTTGATAGTCCTACTATGAAAGATTGAAAAGCCACATCAAGTTTATGAGAGATTCTTCAGCGTAAACCACATAAAATTTCATTTGTCAACACATTTCGAACCAACTAGTGTGGTTCATCGTCAGGACAAGTTGAAGAAGCAGATCCAGCTTGGCATGTTAAATAGTCTGAGCAGAGTCTCCAATGGCTAAATTTGATACTCTGCTCAGACTATTTAACATGCCAATATGGATCTGCTTCTTCAACTTGTCCTGACGATGAACCACACTAGTTCGTTCAAAACGTGTCGACAAATGAAATTTTATGTGATTTACGCCGAAGAATCTCTCATAAATTTGACATGGATCACAGAAGCCTCAATTCTACAACCACATCAAGTTGTCTGGAAGATCCCAGAGGTTTGTATTTGATTATGTACATATGAAAGCATATTATTGAATTCGTTTGTGTTTTTATAGGTAAATATCTCAAAGGGTTTGATACCATGCTAGTTTCTAATCAATTTGATTAGGATAGATTATTTATCCTTGATCTACTAGATCTAGGAATGTTGAGGCTTTGTGAGTGAAGCACTACCTAGGAGGACATCTTGCCAACACTTTGTTTTGATGTCTAGGTCCCGAAGATGGAAAAGGTGGTGTTGATTATAGAGATCTATTTTTGGATACACGCTTGGACCTTTGGGTTGGTGGTTAGGAAGTAATAATGATGGTACCTAGAGAGGATGAAATCTTGATTCCATCTTATTCCCACTAGGGTAGATTACCCTCGTTAGGAATCTAGTCAGTGGCATTGTGGTGACTAAATTTTTGAGAGACATGGATAGATTTCTTGGTTAGGAATATAGTCCATTGAATTGTGGTGCCTAAAGTTCTTCATGTTTCATGTAGTTGAGATCTTCCTTTTACTTGTATGTGATGAATACCCCCTTTGTTAAGAGGGAGTGTTGGAAAATGTAAATAGGTTTGGTCTTTATTAAATGTATTTGAGTCATCTTGTAATGTAATTCTCAAAAGAATAAAGAAAAGAATTATTATTATTATTATTGTGACTTATTAAAGCATGGGTTTCATGCTTGGGTCACCATGTTTTAGGTGAATGTCCCCATTAAGGACTGCTAGGATCTATTATGAGTCAATACAGTCATTATACTTTTAAGGAGACCCTTCTTGCACTTTTGAATCATGTAAAAAGGTTTAGTATTCAGTTAAATATAATTTCTGTATCCTCCACAATAGGCTGGCCAAGAAGAGATCAAGTTGGCCTAAGGACATCAATTCAACCTCCCTTGAAGATTTTAAATAGAAGCAAGTTGAATTGATTTGGAGTATCTCATCTCAAGCAAGTTTGATATCTCTGTCAGAGAAGTGTGAAGATGGCCTAAGAAAGAAAAAAGAAGTTTGGGTTGCGTGGAGTCTAAGAAGAAGAAGAAAATTGAAACATTGGTGTCTCACTCTCTATTTTGTGCCCTAGTTTGGGATATCGAAGCCTTCCAAGTTTCGATGATGCCGAAAGCTGCCTGATGTCGGGAGACACCTAATTCCAAAAGTTGCTACATAGTTGGAGTTGTTTGAAAGGAGGTTGAAGATTTGGTAGGCTGACTTTGTGTGGAGGGAAGATTTGTTCTTTATCTAGGGTGAAGAGACTCAAATAATACTATTGAAAGGAAGAGAATTTCGACTATGTTTTCGCTTCAAGAGGGGTTTTTCCCTAGCATAGTGCCTACATATGGTGTCCATTGTTTTATGTGTTATTTATTTGGTAATTTCTTGATAAACTAAAAGAAAAAATATATAAGGAATCATAATAACAGATCAAGAACATAACCAGTAATTATTAAGAATAAGAAAATATTTCTGCCTTTCTAATTTTTTGACAGTTGCTACCTGATAATTAACAAAGGGAGGGGTCTTGCATTTTCCGCAAATGTAAATTATTGTGCCTATACATCTCTCGAGCATGCTATGTGAATGATATTTTCCTGTCAGACTAGAAAGGAAGGATGTTACTTTAGGCACCCAAATGTTTTGAATTTTAACAAAGAGTGGTTCGATATTTGTCATAAATGCCTACTCACAACCATGATTAGCTAGAAACATATTTGACCATCCAAACCTCAAAATTAGGTATCTCTTCATTCCATTGGACTTAGATCAAGTGCCATATATCATTTGAAAATTTGTGGATAGGGTTACCCAATGAAGCACTTAGTTTCCTCATTTGGAGCTCAAGAACTAAAGAATAAATTCCTTCAAATATATTACCTCGATTCATGACCTCAAGCTAGGTATCAACACACATTAACACAACAATGATAGCTCCCCTTGAACTTGAAAATTGACATCATTGACTCTCAACATGCTCAAAAAATTCTTGCTTCAATGCTTTTGATATGGTGAATGTCTCACAACTTCCACAAATCTATAAGAAATATTGGAGAACATATAATATATAATTGGTTGTTAAAAATCCATTACAAAATTCATCATGATATAATATCTAATACCTCCCATTACTATAAAGAGTGATATAGAAAATATAAAACAACACTATGACTATAAACCACATAATAACTTAAAATAAGCCATATATTTTCCCTCATGAAAAACATCTATAACACATAATATATCCATTATAATGTCTACTAGCGACCGCCTAAGCCCAAATGTTTTTTCATATTCATTGGCATAACCTATATATTCAATTATTACTCATGACCATAACACATTCCAAACTTATCTTATTGTACATTTTATAGTTTTTACAATCATTTTAACTCTAAACATCTTTCCATAAGAAACATTGCTTGCTTTTTCAATCAATCAATGAAAATACTGTAGTGCTAACTATTACATATTTTTCCATAAAAAGATATCTCACCATTATTTTCATTCAAAATAATTACTTTATTGTTTATGATTCTTAAAAAAAATTGCTATATACCACTAGGGGATATTTCATAAAACTATTATTGGAATATACATTATTACGTAGAAAATATAGCGCATAAAGTCCCAAATAAAATGTCAATCCCACTCAACCACAAACAAATATAAAAATATGCATAATAACTATTTGAAATTCATTTAATAGTGCATAGGGTGTAACACAAAGTCTTGAAAAATTTCAATGAAGCACGATTATTTTGAGAACTTAGAAGGGTAAAATCCAATGGAAACAACTTTTTATGCATACCACACTAGAAAATTGAACCCCATAGACTATGTATAAGAAGGTTGTCATTAGAAAAATAGGATACATCCCCTAGTAAAGTACTAAAAACCTTTGTGTGTTCTCCAGATGATATAATATTTGAAGAAACAACAACATCAAAGGTGGGAAAATAGGTCAATCCATGAGTGGAAGGATAGTAAGGCTCCTAGTAGTGTCACAATTTGAAGAAAGGTAATGATCCACTACGGAGGTGGAAACACCATGACTGGTATGAGAATAAGATAGGTGCATTGCATGAATAAATTAAATTGTATATTCCCATCCTTATGATGGTGCTTAAATCTATTGCATAGAACGCTCAATTGATTGTAACATGAAGCTACTCAAACAATTCATGCTTAAATTTAAAACATGATTAATAGATTTATACTAAATACAAACATAATTGTTCATTTCCTACATTCCCTCAACATAATAATTGAGAGAAGGACCATCCACATTCATATGAGTATCCAATAGAGAGAGCGTAGTAATGGTTTTCAATTGCATAAAAAATTCTTCAAGAAAATCTAAAGTAGCAACAAAATCTTGCATATCCTTATGAGCATTAGGAACTGGAATAATAAATGAAATTTTCCATTATAGGTGCCTTATTTCATCAACAAATAGTGCATTTTAACATAAATAATAAGTTATACACTAATATAAAAATATGATGGCCCCCCTGGAGAGACAAGTGAATATCCATAATAGATGACTCACCAATTTGTAGGCCATCAATACGATGCATAGAATGAAATACACTAGAAACCTTAGTTGAAATAGGTGATGAGGAAAAAGTATTGTAAAAATCAACCTTTACGCCTAAGTGGAATACAAAACCACATCACTCTAATCCTTGTAAACTATAACATGTTTAGGACAATCACATAAAATGTCAATAGTAGCATCCTAAAATTCACATGTAAATGATACCTTCTCATTCTCTAACTCCATAAATAAACACTTACCCCAAAATAATAAGGGGACTAGATCAAGAAGACAACCATTTATATTCAACTGAAATTGCATCCAAGGAACCACTACCCTATCTAGGGTTTCTAGAGTAGCACTCTAAAACTCCCAATAGTATCCCAAATAACATCAAAATTCCGATATCAAGAATATGATGAGATAAGCTAATAATACTAACCCATAACAATAAGAAATATCTAAAACACACAAAGGTACAAAAGTACCCAAACCAAGAAATGTTGACCATTCCAACTTCACCATAACACTAGAGACACCTCTATAATATAGCATCCCAATCCTCCATATCCTTAAAAATACAAGAGAAAAAATCCATCCTTTAAATGGAAAATTTTAACCTTACTGATTTAAAGGAAAAACCAAACATCAATAAACACAAACTGCATCTTAGGAAGAAGGAAATTTCCCCTAGAAATAATTATTAAGGTTTCAATATTATGTTGGCTTAGTACATCTAAAAACAACTATAATGGAAGCTTGATTTCCTTTCGTCTACATCTGACTTTGAAAATAATGCTTTTTCTTTTGATCAAGATAAAATATGTAAAATCATATAATTAGTCAATAAATTATGTCACATGTCTTCAACCACTTTTATATTTTAAATTGTGTTCCTTTCATGACATGGCTAAATATATTATATCAAATTATAGGAATGTATATTTTCATTAAAAGTATGATCTATGGTATCTTAAATACAAAACAATTGATTACATGATATTCAAGAAGGGGCCCACACTAAAATTGTTGGCATCCTTTTGGCTTACTAATACTAGACATGTTATCTAGAAACTTCCTTTAACATAATTGAATTAACCTCTTAATATCATTACCATTAACATGTTACTTTATTTTTATTAGTTATTATGATATTCATCTAAAAAAGTCATATAATTTGGTTAGGAGAAAAAAATAAACAATGGTAAAAAACACATAATGATACCAAACTATAAGTCAATTATATATTTTGAATGAGGATTATTTAATTAATTTTCATAAGTTATAGGAATAAACTATCCCACCTATATCAAGGATAGAAGGCCCAATCTTCTTATGTCGAAGGCTAATATATTATATTCAAATAAAAGTAGTAGATAATGATGTGGTATGTAATAATGTAAATTGATGTTTTTGTTATATTCATCTCATAAAACTTATGTTGAGATTTGGGAGGATAGAAAGGCCCTAGTAACATGACAATTAGAAGAAATTTAATGATCAACTATGCAACTAGTAAAACTATGATGGGTTAGAGAAAAAATGAAACATTTCACAAATAAAAGTAACACATATCCTCCCTCCTCTATGATAGAGGCTAGATAAATTGAACATAAGCCTTAGCTAATTAAAAAATGTAGCTACTCATTGACTACGCCTTTGCATTTAGTATATTAATCCTAAATTCCCACAATATTCCTAGTGGAATCCATGCACAACATAGAAGCCTTGAAGAAAGAGTTATCCACATAGAGATTAGTATCCAATAGAGAGAACTCACTAATGGCTAATAATTCAACAAAAAAATCTTCAAGGAATTTTAAAGAAGAAAAAGAATCTTCCACATGGTTGGTAGCATTAAGAAAATTAATAATAAACGAAATGCTCTATTAATGGTCACTTGTTCCATCAACAAATAGTGCATTTTCACCTAAATAAAAATTATCAACTAGTAGAAGAAAGGTAATGGTGCTTTTGCATAGATAACTGAAAAGACTTAGTAAAGACTCATCAATTTATAGAATATTAATAGGATGCATAGCATTGAATCAAGTAGAAATATTTTGCCAAAATAAAAGAGGAACATAAAGTTTTCTAAAAAAACCCTTTTAGGCCTAAATGGAATACAAATGCACATCACTTTGCTTCTTGTAAAGTATAAGATTTTAAGGAAAATCACATAAAATGTTGCTAGCAGCATGAAAAAATTCACATGTAAATGAGAGTTTCTCATTATTTGACTCCATAGACCAACTCCAACTTCCACAAAAAATGGAAGGTAGATTTTCTAAAGAAGCTCAGTAAAACTCCTAGTAGTCCCTAATAACATTGAAAATATTGATATAAGAAGACAATGAGGTAAACTAATTATGTTAAATCATAATAATTGGAATATCTAAAATCCACGAGGGTAATAAAAATGTGTCAAACCATGAAAAGAGGAGCATGGAAATTTGATCGTGATACTAGGGGTCGTTCTATAATATAGCATCCCCATCCTCGACAAAATAAAACATAAAAAATAACTCTAAAAATGGAAAATGTAAACCTTACTTCGAGAAAGGAAAACCCAAACATCACCAAAATTAAAGTTGCATCTTCAAAGTAAATGGGATTATCTCACATAAATAACATTTATTTCTCAATCTTACATTATCTTTCTACGTCCAAACAACAATGAAATAACCTGAATTCCTTTCCTCTACTTTTGGCTTGAAAATATTGCATTGTCTAAATCAACAATGATCAAAATTATTACAATATACTGTAGAACCATCTTCATCACAAAATTACATTATAACTCCATTTTGAAACCAATAAAATACGTATATGAAAAACCATGAAAAAACATCCTAACACCTTCAAACCCCATCAACAAATGTGTGTCATTATATATGTGAATTTGTGTTCCTCAAAACACATTATATAATTATAATATAAATAATCACTTGAAAATTACATATATGATTAACATAAAATATGTAAAATCATAGGGTAAGTCATTAAAGTATATTACATGCCTTCTCTCACTTATAGATTTCAAATTTTTTTCTTCTCCTCACATGCCTCCCACTCTTTAATATATTATATCACCCTATATGAATATAACTTCTCCTTTCAAATATTAGCAATTATATTTTAATCATAAGACCATTGATTTACATGGTATTCAAGAAGGGCCATCCATTAAACCTGTTGGAATTTCTTACTTTACTAATATTAGAGATGACAGCGAGAAATCTCCATTAAGGAGCATGAGATAACATGAGCCTTATAGGATTCTTTATTTTTCTTACTTATTATAAAATTCATCCGTACAAATTTTTGATTTCTTTTTATGGCATAGCATATCTAATACAAATTAAATAAATAATTTAAAAAAATAATTTAAAAAAGAACAACAATATTAAAACATAAATTAATTATATTTTGTGAATAAAAACTAACTAATTAATTTCTATATATTCTAGAAATGTCTCGTCCCACCTATATCAAGGATAGAAGACCCAATCATCTTATAATAAAGGCTCCACTATCTTCAAATAAATAAACATAGTAGATAAGACTAAGATTAAGAAAATGCCAAATAAATCATTATGTCAATGTGTTCTAATGTAAATTGATTACTATATTTACCTTATAAGTATTATCATTAATCTCTATGTTATGATTAATTATGGAGTTTTCAAAATTTTATTATAAAAATTAAATTTTTTATAAACATTACGCTATTTAACTTTATTATTAGGAAAATGAATTACACTAATATTATATTATGGCTTAATGTTATGCCTCGTCATTGAGTTTTTGCATCTTTTAAAATTTTTGATAAATAAATGAATTGGGCCAATTAGTCCTTTGCAAAAACATTACATCTTTTTCATAACCATTAAATTTTCACGCATTATTCATTTTATAAAAAAAATTGGATTACGCATTTTAGGAGTAATCTTAGTTTTTATAAATTAACCATAGTTTTTATAAATTTTGTTTCTATTAAAAGATGAATAATTGATATTTTATTTTTTATTAAAAGACAATTTTTTATTTAATGTTTTAATATTTTATTTTAAATTAAACACTATATCTTTTTAAAATCAATTGTTTTAAAGATATTAAAAATTAAAATTAAAATTTTATAGATATGTAAGTAATGAGGATTGAATAAAGTTAACATGTTATTATCGAAGAAATAAATTCTTCCTGACATTAATTTAATTTATTGTGTTATATAACAAAGATAAAATGACCTCCTCAACACCATATATATTTGTTTAATGCTTACCATGTGTTTACGAAGTTGAAATTTATGGAAAATTGCGCAAACTAAGATTCCATTTTTACACCATTTTAACTAATATTTTGTGGACATTCATATAATTTGGGACAAAGTTATGTGAATTATAGAAAGTGAAAACCTTTCGTAGAAATTCTACTCATGAAAAACATAGAAATTTTACTCATAAAAAACAAAGATATACACGTAACAAAGAGAATGTAGTTTTGAAAACCAAAGAGGCGCTAAGAAACCACCTCGATAGTTTAATCCATTACTAGAGTGTATACCATGATTTGGTGTGAATATTCTCTATAAAAGAATCAACTTATAATTTCAATCGAGCTTGGGTTGATCAGCTACAAGAGCATTGTGGGGTCGCTGGCCTATGGTTAGGTGGAGATTGGAAGTACCTCCTTTGATTGCAAGAGATCTTAAAATAATCAAATAAGTTTAATTCAACATTATATTCAACTATGAAATGTCATTTTTTTATAAATGGACATGTTTGGTATGGGTTCATAAATATGTATGAATGTTAGTGTCTATCTAACTAGTATAGGTATTTAATATGCTCATACTATTCGTGATGTTCCACATGTTAAGGAATGGATAAATGATTAGATAGTATTGATTCAGAAATACATATATGTATGTATGTGGTAAGAAATGTTTGATCCATATTACCTAGAATTTATTGATATGAAATGATGGGTTTGTAACTATGACTCTCTTTCACCAGCAGGGTGCCTTGGTGTGCCACCAATTATCTTATGGGATATTTGTAACATATTTTTCTTTCTATAGAGATAGACAACAATGATCGACTAAATTTATTAAGTGGTATCAAATTGGAAGTGGTCACTTTCCTTTACTATTTGCTATTTGCTCGATATAGTACCCCTATGGGTGACGAGAAGATGTCCTTGTCTTCTTTCATGATTGTATCCAACTACTTCTGATGCATGGAGGAACCCTTGCTGGGGGCCATGAATGTGGCTACGATCTTCCCCTTACTTTGAGGACGAACTAGACATAAAATAAATTTCCTAGTCTGGGAGATGATCTTACTATCTTTCTTAGCAGAGATCAAAAGAAGTGGTGGTAGGTGGGGCTACTTCTGGTATCCTGTATAATGAATTACCCAAAGAAATAATAACAGTGAGAGGCCTTGACTCATACACAACATCTCGCCTCCAAAAGTATGGTTGGCCTAATAATACATCACAAAAATCAAGAGGTGCAACATCACAAAATACCTCTTGTGTGAAGGCCTTGATGATGTAGGGGAGGCGGCATTATTAGCAGACTCAGAGATCTCGTCCTTGGTGAAGCCAATTGATACTGTACGATCGTGGGTGTGGTGTATTTGTAGGCCCAACCACTTAATGACCTATCCTGAAATGAGGTTCTTTTGGCTACCACTATCGACAATGAATTGCAGCGACGAACCCTTCATCCACATTTGTGAGTGGAAAAGATGCTCCCCCTCCTTTGGATCTTCAGGCTCATTCTTTTGGATCTTGGTGAAGGAAATAGTGGCGCTGGGATCTGAATCAATGATCTTCTTCCCTTTGTCATTCCTCTTGTCAGGCTCTGATTCAGGGTCAAAACATACGTCTAATTCTGAAGCCTTCAACTTGGCCACCAGCAACTGCTTGGTATGACACTCACTTGTGTTGTGAGTGGGGCTCTTATGGAACTCACACCACTTTCCTATTTCCTTTTATGACTTGGTGATGTTGTTCTTTTCTTTCGGCTTTGATGGGTTGTCTTGGGTCACCCTGTCTTACCTTTGTCATTGGTTCTTTTGGGGAAGTGTTTTCTTTGCTTCGGATTCGCAGATCCAAAGTCTCGCTTCTTCGGTTTAAAATTATGCTCGATCTTAACAGCATATCAGTATGTCATGCTGAGCGAGGAGATGTCTAGGAACTCCATCTCGTCTGGGATGTACCTATGTAGGCAACCATGGTATTTGAGTACCAAATGCAGCTAAGAATCCTTGATACCCTACTTTGTGTGAAGGGTATGAAAAATATTTGTGAACTCCGGCAGATCTTGTTCCCTTACCTACTACAGCATGGTCCATTTTATATATTTATCCTCATATCTTTTGACACGGTAGTACTTCTCCTTAATGGCATCCCAAAACAAATTCCAAGTGGGTGCAGCTAAAAATAGTGAGTTCTTACTTTCATCCTTCTACTTGCGGTAGGCTTCCAACCAACCCTTAATGTGGGGGGTTTCTTTGAGAAGAGCGAAGTAACCTTTTCTCGGCTGGAAAAATCATGAATAGAAAAATACCCTTCTAGCAAATTTAACCATTTATCTATGCATCTGCATCTATCTGACCCTCGAATATGGGGATTTCAAAGTTAACTTGTACCTTAAAGGGTGTGGCATTTCTAGAGTAGCTGTTCGAAGCAGATGTGTCACCCCTAGGTAGACACTGAAGGATCTGGGCAAAGCTTTCCATCATCGTGTTCCTTTGTCATTTGAGGGCTTCTTCAAAGGAAGATTTCGATAGGATCTCCTCCCCCCTTGTCTTTCTTTTTAGCACCATGGGAGGCCATCAGGATTTGCAAGGCTAGTCTTGCAAAGATTCATTCAGTTCAAACCCTAACTCCTTATATCTCGACCTTGTTGGGGACATGCAAAGCAAACCAGAGAAAGAGCAGACGCTCTGATACCACTGATTCAGATTTGAACAAGAACAAAACAAATTACAAAGATAACCATAAATACAAAGATGCATCAGAGATAATACTTCATTTCATTAATGTAAAATACTGAAATATGCTTACAAACAGAAATTGAAATAAACTAGCTCGGGCAATGGTAGCTTATCTGTGAGGAGAGATGTGGTGGCTACAAGCCTCTAAACTATGTTAAAATGAGGCTCGCAGGCCTATTTATTGTTGAGAAACAATGGAAAACCCTAAACATCAAAAAACCTAACCCAAGGAGTTGAAGTGCCAAACTATGGGCCTCGCTTGGGTAAATTGGTACATCAACTTCCCAGGGTCATAACTTTGGCATACAATCTCTGTTTGATGTGCACAATACCTCGTTAGAAAGATCTATCCAAGGAATACAACTTTTGAGTGAGAAACAATAGGCAATGACCTTTGATGCTTCCTATTTTCCAAAAAAAGTTGTTTAGGGACTCAAAACAACTCCAGAATTTTAGGACCCAAAACAAAAGTGCCAAAAATGGTAAATTATGCTACAATTAAGGAAACTGAAAAAATTAAAGAGACAATTTTGGGGGTCCAAGTGGGAGAGGTGGGTGGCCACCAACATCCATCTGGATCATTCTTGTAATTATATATTGGCTCTAAAGTGGTTTCCTTCGTCATTAGGCCAGGGATTTAATTTATGGAATAGTAATATGGGGGTTGGGGGGGGGGTGGCTAGCAACTACCCACTACTAATATGCCTTCGCATTTTTATTACCTTGATTTGCGTGTGTCAATTATAACTATCTATCCCATTAATAGTTCTTATGAAGGAAGCTTGTCTTGGGCTACTTACCACAACTGGTGTTACAGACCTTATCATCTTATGGTTGAGCATGCTGAGGAGGAATAGGTCCATCTAGTCGTGGTTCTAGAGGGGAATCTTCTCACTTCCCACAACTCAATTTCGTGAAGCCTTATGAATTGATAACCCTATT
This sequence comes from Pinus taeda, assembly GCA_000404065.3. Classification (NCBI taxonomy): domain Eukaryota; kingdom Viridiplantae; phylum Streptophyta; class Pinopsida; order Pinales; family Pinaceae; genus Pinus; species Pinus taeda. The sequence continues at coordinate 305,542 of APFE030194580.1, read as the reverse complement.
ATCAGGTCACTACCTATCAACATGACCCTTTTACATTATTAAAATTTGAAACTATTAGTGGATGATAGGAGCTATGCCTATCTAGGAGTGGTTTCAAGGTGGAAACCTTTCCCTATAGGAGATTTCCCATTTCCATGTATTTGTAACTTGTTACCCTCCAATGGGCGGGACTATGAGAGAGAAGTCGCTCCAACATGATTTGGACCTATTTCTCTGATAAGTAAGTTATTGTGGGCCCTATAGTGATGGCATGGTAGGGTGATGCATGCTAGCTGGAGGCCACATAGGTGTCATGTGAGAAATTTGATGACCAAAGGATAAAATTTTTAATGACAATAAATTTTGATACATGAATTGAATTGAGATTAATTTTGTATCATAAAAAAATTCTTGACAGGATAATTACAATTGTGGTATCATAATCAAATTCTACAAATTTTTGAAAATTAGGTTTTTGTTAACTCCATCTTCACAACATACCTTTCATATAGGGTTAAAATAGGTAAGACCTTTCCCACCCTTATACTACCTTAATGAGGAGGGGTGTGGAAGTGAGTTTAAACAGAGTGGTATTAGAGAAAAGGTTTAATATTGGACCTTTGGGATTAAAATTTGGAGATTGGATACAAACTTTTATCAAATCAAAGGCTATACACTGGACATTTTGGATTAAAATTTGGAGCTCTGATATAGAGTGGTGTCAGAGTGAAGCTTGAACACTGGACCTTTGAGGTTAAAATTTGAAGCTCTGATAAGAGTGGTATCAGAGCAAATGCTCGTCACTATAATTTTGGAATTAAAACTTAGAGCTTTGATAAAGACTAGCATCGATGTAAAGATTCAAACATTGGACATGACGAGGATCATGAACAAATAATCAAATTTAATATTCCATTTTAATTACTACATATGTTTATTTTTGGTTTGAAATTTTTGTGGTTTGTAACTCTTTTAGAATATTGATATGTCTTTTTCTCCATGTATACTTGACATGGTTTTTTATTTTTTTATCATCTTTAGATCAACATTAATAATTGTTGACATACCAAGGAGATATATTACTATATTCATGCCAATTTTAATTAAGAATTGTGCACACGTGATAGCACATAAGAGGACACAAATTTCAGCAAGAAATCGAGGAAATGTCAAGAAAAATGGTAGAGTATACATGCCAAAATCTTTTCATCTTTAGGAAGAGGACTTAGTGGGAAGAAAACAAGAAAAAAAAATGCCTTGATTGAATGTACACCCTTAGAAGTTTGAGATACAAATTAAGAAGTTTCAAAGTAGATAATGAAGTCCTTAACTACACTACATATGACAAGGAGCTCTATGCCCTAGTATAGGGTACAAAGAAGTGGAAGCATTATATGATAGGAAGAGAGAAATTAATCCACACATATCCGCAGCCACTACATTACTCACATGCTCAAATTAAGCTACACAAGACCAAGCATTACAAGTGGATGGAGTTTCTACAATAGTTTCATTTAGTGACCAAGTACAAGAAGGGAAACATAAACAAATTGGACGAAATGCTTTAAAGGCCACCAAAATAAATTACCACAGCTCTGGGGGCACTTATGCACATAGAGTCTTTCACCCATGATGCATACACAGAGGAAAATTTAGATGATGAATACTTCAAGGAGGTTTTTTTAGTAGTTTCAAAGTTAGAGTCATGTGCACAATGGTGACAACATGATTGACTACCATATCTAGGATGGGTTACTCTACAAAGTGGATAATTTATTTTTTCCTAAAGGTGAGTAATTATAGTGAATTAGAGAGGCTTACACTCCAAAGGTTTCAGTGTGCTTTATTGTAGGGAAGACCATAGACAACATGCAGGGGCATGTGTATTGACCCAAGATGCATGATCAGGTAGCTAGGTTCATAAGGGAATGCATGCTTTGTTGTAACAACAAGCCTAGATACAGAAAATATGGTCTATATCATCCCTTACATTTACACATTTGTCCTTGGGAAATCATTTCCTTAGAATTTATTATAGGTTCACCAAGAAGAAGGAATTAACATGAATACCTATTCCTTGTAGTTGACAGGTTCAATAAGATGTATCTTCTGATGCACTATAAAATTATCATCAATGGGATAGAAGTAACAAACTTGTTCTTTAGATAGGTAAGGGTGAAGTTTGGGATACAAAGGAGAATCATTTTAGACAGGGACACAAGATTTATCAATGAATTATGGACTACCTTGCGGGTGAATATGGACATAAAGTTGAAGAGATTGTAACACCGTCCTCCCACATTTACCCAAGCTAACCCATTCATTAAGGTAAACATGTGACAAAGAGTTAATATGATATGATTCAACCTCCTAGATCCATTTAAGGAATTGGAGCCAATGGACCAACACTTTAAATACCTCCGTCAAGAGCTTCAGAACCTTCAAGAGCTAACCAACCTTTCCAAGTGTCCAACCCCTGAGAGAAATTACTTCTTGACTGAACTAGATCCCCAATCACTCCCATGATAAGCCCTCCATACCACTGAGACCCTCCAATCATTCCATCAGCAAGGCCTTCATGTCATTGTGGCATTTTTCAGGTAGTTCTATGGTATCGATCCTAAATTATGAGCCACTGTTTTAAGGTGAGGACTTAGGCCTCTACCCAGAACTTCACAAAACCTCCAGAAATGATAAATAACAACATGAGAAGGACTATAATGAAAAACTTAAAGAATAAATAATACAAGAAAAAAAATATATTAAAACATAAATTATTTCCATTTTGTAAATAAAAATTACCTAATCAATTTCCATGTATTTTAAAAATGTTCCATCCTACATTCCAGGACATTGAGTTAGCATTATGACCGAGAGGCACCCATGAGCACCCACACACATGTGGAGAGGTGAAAAAATGAAAGTTGAACAAAGATGGATGGGGATCATATAGGCACGCTTGCACATAGGTAGGGTTTCCACAGATGCGACAAGATGACTTTATGATATATGTGTTTGGAAGGTGTGCACCTACATAAAGGTGGGGCGCTCGATCCCAAAAACTAAAGAGTAAATAGACAAGTAACCCATAGTAGGAACATTCAAATAAATGAGCATAGTGGTCACATTTTACCGACCAGGTGCACAATGAGGATAGTGGGAATGAGAACATAAGAAAAGGAGGGTAATTGGTGTAAGGCATGGGCATGCCATAGCGGTGAGCACCCACCCAACTCATGTAGCACACACAAGTTGTAGTGGTCTAGTAAGGCGAGCAGCGAGTGATGCCTAGGCATGGACAACGAAGTGTGGAAATATGTAGCAACAGATTCGTAGTGTGTGAGATAAGGCAAGGCACACCACCTAGTGAGGGGCACCCACCTGACTCGTGACAAGTTAGCCTAATGGGCGCGAACACCAATAGGTTAGATCGTGACCAGAATAATAGGCCATCCCATATGAATCAGTTGGCCCACATAATGAATGGACACATTGGCTGGTTAATTCATTTAGGCATAACACATATTTATTAGTGATGGACCATTTGACCAAAGGGGCATCATTCGGTCAACACAACAAAGAAGTTTGAGGAAAACATTAGTTAATTGTAGGGGCATGAAGTTCGCTAACCGTAGGAGGAAGAGGAAAATCACTAAGAAATATAGGATCGAGAGAAAAGGGTGCTTGGCCAGAAAAAGAAGGTGCATACTAAGTTTTGTTGCATGAAGGGCCAAATGTAGGGTTGGTTTTGTAGAGAAAATTTTGGGGTTTATCAATAGTGTGTTAACGTCGAATTGCACAGGATTTGTTGAAGTGAGTTGTGCACACTGGGAGAGGGCATGGAACACAACTATTCTGATTTTGTAAATGGTGGAGGGAGTTTTGTGTCATGGGCTAGGTTGATCAATTCTAAAATTTGTATAATTATTTATAAGTTGGGGAATTTGAAAGGGAGTTCCCCCTCCCATATAAATCGGTGTATGCTGATATTTTACTATTGTGTTTTGTGTTTAAAATTTCGATGCAATATAGTTTAAAGAAGTGATAAATTAATAGAAAAATAAACTAAGTGTTGGTAGTAGGCATAGTTTGAAAGGTTTAGTGGTGGTGAAATGAAATAGTTTGTTTGTGTTGCACAATGCCCATGGTGAACATAGAGATGCCAGTAGCGTGGGGTCATGACAGTTGGTATACGACATTGATTTAGGCATGATCGAGCTGATTTGAGTTGTTGGTCGCAGTGTGACATAAGAGAATCTTATCAAGGGAAAGGAAGGAATGTCAGGGTGGAGCTAAACAAAGGCACAATTTATGGTCGTGACCCATTCTCAAAGTAAAATGAAAATAAGTGTTACAGAGGAACAATAGGTAACAGGTGAATCCGGCATGAATGGCGAGGAAATTTTCATGAACAAAATGTTGGATCAAATGGATGTGTTAATCATGACGATGGATGCACTTGAGGAAGATAATGTTGAACTTGGGGAGACATTCACCATAGCAGGGAGATACTTATGTGGACCTCAATATGCTATATGAGTATCTTGAATGGAGATATGATCAAACCATGAATGAATTCATTGAACTTGAAGCTACGAAGAACCAAGGCATGGATAAGAAGAGTCTTTCTAAAGCTCTGAATGAGATTTTGATTTTGAAGAAGGTAGTGGGTACATGTTTGATTGGCATAGCTTCCCACATTAATATTAAGGAGCCAATTTCATAGGATGGAAAGAGAAGCTTGAAAACACTTGTACACTTTGTGTGAGATATGGAGCAGTACCTTGAATGGTCGGAGCTTAAATCAAAAGAGACCAAGGTGAAGGTTGTTTCCTAATTCCTTATGAAGAATGCCAAGATTAAGTGGAAATAGTGAGTGGATTGGATTTCCCATTGGGATGATGAGGAAATCTCTCCTTGGGAAGAAATGAGGGAATCATTGTTAGTTGATTTCAGGCCATAAGATGAAATGTGGGATGCACGAACATAGATTAAGTACATTAAGAAAAATAGAAATATGCAAGATTACGAATGATAATTTATGAGTGCGATCTCATGGCTAAGAAAGAAAAGGATTTCGACTTCATCATTATATTGAAACCTTGCGCACACAATGAGTTGAAGTAGAAGAATATCAAAAAACTTGAGGAGGCATTTGCTATGGTTGATAGGTTGGTAGACCATCATGAATTAATGGTACAATAAAAGACTAATTCTGATAAAATGAGAGAAAAATATTCAAAGGAAGACGTGGCGAAGAGAGGTGATAAACTGAAGGAAAATAAAATTTTAAAGTGTTGGCCATGTGAGAGTAACCATATGGTGAAGAATTGTCATTTAAGACCAAAGGTCACAGTTGTTACACAATCATATGGAAAGAATAAAGAGGAACTAATGGTTGGGATGATGTGTATTTTGGGTCTTGAAATAGTAACTAAAGCTATCCCAATGCACGATCCTAAGAGAAACAAATTGGATTATGTTGAGATGAAGGTTGAGCAAGGCACATTGATCACTATAGTGGACATCGGTGCAACCCATAACTTCATGATAGAAGAGGTAGCAAGGAAATTTGGATTGAAGTTTGTTCTAACTCAGGCTCATCTCAAGGCAATGAACTCTCAACCGAACCAAGTGATTGGAGTGATAGAGGTTGTGGAAGTGAATATTGTTGAATGGGTAGGGAAAGTTGATTTCATAATCACGCAGACAGATGACTATGAAGCATTTTTTAATAAGTTTGAATAAACGATTGTACCACATTTGAGGAAGTTGTATATTTACAGTGGAAGGGAGGATGTACCACTGAGTTTCCCAACGATGACAACCATGAAGGGTAAATGTAAGATAAAAATGATGGGTGTGGAAGAAGATCAACGAAATAAAGAAATTTGTAAGAGGTTGAACCAAATGGAGGAAAATCTCATGGAGCTGGCAAATATCATAAGAGCATTGTAGAATAGTTTTCTGGAGTTGATAGGAATACTAGAGGTAGTGGAAGAGTGCAAGGGTGAGAAATCGAAAAGAAAATGAAAGGATGTCTGAGAGGCATACATGCAGAGATTGGAAGAAGAAGATGTTGACACCTGGATTGAGATGTTGGAGCAAGATCAAGACATAGATGGAATGCCATAAACCTTCCCATCCACACCATATTTTTGAAACTAGAATGGAGGATGGGCTCATTCTCATCTTCCTAGGGCAAACAGACCCCTTGAATTAATGAGAAGACCATGAGGTGATACGGATAGGAGAATTATATGATGATAGGATGTGATGACAGTTGTGATGATGGTAGATTCATAAGTTCTTTTGGAGGAGACGTTATGGTCATATTAGCTACCTGACTAGTCACCATCATGAGGGGTACTAGCAGAAGATGTTCTTGCAGAGTTGTGACGAGATATGGGCATGGAGTAGTTCATAGGAAGAGCTATCTGGTTGGAATTGTGATGGACATGGAAAACGTTTTTGTCAAGATGGTGTTGTTGAGAGCACCAACCTCTTTAGACTGGGGGAGGATGTTAGGGCCTTGAGTTGGAACTATAGCCAATGAACACTCACGACCACCTAGACACATGTGGAGAGGTGAAAAACATAAATTTGAATCAAATTTATTGAGGAGCACATGATAGACATGCCCACACAAAGGCAGGGCACCTGTTGATGTGACGAGACGAATTAGTTATATGGGTGTTGGGAAAGCGCACGACCACATGAACGCAGGGTGCCCAACCCCAAAAATTGAACATAGAACAGTCAGGTCACTGATAATGAGCACATTTAACTCAACAATCATAATGGGTGAATTTAATACAACGGTGTACAACAAGCATAGCGGTCATGAGTGCATGGGAAAGGAGGGTGATGGTTATGAGGTGCGAACACCTACCCCACTTATATAGTGAAAAAAAGTTCTAGAAGACAGGTAAGTTGAGTGACAAGCAGTAGTTGGGCGCACACAGTGACATGTAGAAGAATGTAACAATCGACTAGTTCCTACCCACCCAATGACGGGTGCCTTCTCGACTCATGACAAGTCATCCTAAGGGGCGCTACCACGAGCAGGTTGCTCTGTGGAAAAATAATAAGTTGGCCCATGTGAATGAGTCGGCCCACATAACTAATGGATGTGTCAGTTGGTTAAGTTGTTCAAGTAGAATGCATATATATTAATGATGGGACATTCGACCAAAGGGGCATCATTTGATGAGCACAACAAAGAATTTCAACCAAAAAAGAAGTCAATTGCAGGGGCATGAGCCTAGAAGGATTCGCTAACTATAGGAGGAAGAGGGAACTTGCTAAGAAAGACATGTTTGAGAGTGAATGGTGCTTTCGAATAAAAATAAGGCACTGGTCGAGTTTTTCTATAGGAAGTGCCAAATGCAGCGATACTTTTTCATAATGAAGTTTGGGGTTTCTCAGCAGTTTGTTGATACTAAGTTGGGCATATTTGGTTGAAGTGAGTAATGCCAACTGTGATAGGGCATCACACACAACTATTGTGATTTTGTAAATGGTGGAGGTAATGGTGTACCGTGGGCCAGGCTGACCAATTCTAAAATTTGTACAGGTATTTATGAGTTTGGGAATTTGAAAGGGAGTTTCCCCTTACATATAAATTTGTGTACATTGAGATTTTATTTTTGTGTTTTATATTTTAAATTTTGCTGCAATATAATTAAAAGAAATGAATGCTTTACAAAAAATAAACTAATTGTTGGTAGTAGGAATAGTTGAAAGATTTATTAGTGGTGAAATGAAAGAGTTATTTAGTGGTGCACTATGCCCATGGTTGACTTAGAGACACCACTAGTGTGGGGCCGTGAGAATTGGTATCGAAGTTTGTTTTAGGCAGGACCGAGTTGAATTGACTAGTTGGTCACAATGCGACATAAGAGACATTATGTAGGGGCAAGGCAACAAAGTCGTGGTCAAGCTAAACAAATACACAATCTACAGCCATGACATGTTCTCAACGAAAATTGATGGCAAGTGTTGGAGAGGAATGACAAGTAACACATGAATCTAGCATGAGCATTGACAAACTTTTCATGAAAAAAACATTCAATCAAATGGTTTTGTTGAAGATGAATACAGATGCACTTGAGGTAGATAATGTTGAACTTAGGGAGAAGTTCACCGAGCAGGGAGAGGTTTATGTAGACCTCAAGACGCAATATGGGTATCTTGAATGGAAATACAATCAAACCGTGAATGAATTCAAGGAACTTGAAGCTATGAAGAACCAAACTAAGGATGAGATTGAAAAGGTGTAGAAGATTCTTTCTGATGCTCTGAACAAGATTGTGATTTTGAAGAAGGTAGTGGGTCAAGGTTTTATTGGTGAAGCTTCCCACAATAAGATTAAGGAACTAGATTCGTATGATGGAATGAGAAGCACAAAAACACTTGGAAACATTTTGAGGGATGGAGCAGTACCTTGAACGGTTTTGAGCTTGCATCAGAAGAGGCAAAGGTGAAGGTTGTTTCCAAATTCCTTATGAAGGATGTCAATGTGTGGTGGAGGTGGACTTTTGATCAAATTTCCCATGGCGATGTTGAGGATGTCTACATGGAACAAAATGAAGAAAGCATTATTGGCTCATTTATGCCCATAGGACAATATGTGGGATACACGAACAAAGATTAAGTACATAAAGAAAATTAGAAGTTTGCAATCTTATCAATGAGAATTTGCGAGTGTGATATTACAGTTACCCGACATGGCGCAAAAAGGTATGGTTTTGAACTTCATAATTGGATTGAAACCTTAGGAACACAATGAGGTGAAGCGGAAGAATATAAAAACACTTGAGGAGGAATTTTCTATAGTTGATAGGTTGGTAGACCATCATGAAGAAATGGTAGAAGACAAGAAGAAGGCTCATAAAATGAGAAACAATTATTCAAAGGAAGATGAGGCAAAGACAAGTGGTAAAATAAAAGCAAAGAAAATTTTGAGGTGCTAGTTGTCTGAGGGTGACTATAGAGTGAAGATTTCTCCTTCAAGATCAAAGGTCACAACTATTATGTAATGAGATGGAAAGAAGAAAGAGGAACCAACAGTTGGAGTGATGCATATTTTGGGTATTGCAACAATAACGAAGCTTGTCATAAAGCATGATCCTAAGCGAAACAAATTGCAATATGTTGAGATGAAGGTTGGCGAGGGCTCATTGCTCACCATGGTAGACAATGATGCAACCTGTAACTTCATGAGATAAGAGGAAACAAGAAAATTCAGGCTGAAGTTTGTTCCAACTCAAGCTCATTTTGAGGCAGTGATTTGTCCACCAAACCAAGTGATTAGAGTGGTAGAGGTTGTGGAAGTGAAGATTACTAAATTTGTAGGAAAAGTTGACATCACAATCATGCATATGGGTGATTATGAAGATTTTTGGGGGATATAATTCATGAAGCAGTTTGAAGCAATGATTGTGCCACATTTCAAGAAGTTGTATATTTATGATGAAAGGGAGGAAATACCACTGAGTGTGCTAACCATGAAAACCATGAACGGTGAATGTAAGATAACATCAATGGGTGTGGAAGAACATCAAGAAGACAAAGAAGTCTATGAGAGGTTGAACCGAATGGAGGAAAAATTCATAAGTGCATTGTATGATAGTCTTATGGACTTGGCAGGAAGACCGGAGGTTGTGGAAGAGTGGAAGGATGTGAAATCTGAAATCTAAGGGAAGGAGGACCAATATGCATATATGCAGAGATTAGAAGAAGAAGATGTTAACACTTGGATTAAGATGTTGGAGCAAGATGAAAATGGAGATGGAAGGCCATCAACCTTGCTATCCCCAACATTTCTCTGAATCTATAATGGAGGATGGGCTCATTGTCATCTGCTTAGGGAAATGAGACCCCTTGAAACAATGAGGCGAGATAAATAGGAGGATCAAATGACGACAAGATGCGTTGGCAATTTTGATGATGCTAGATGCATGCGTTCTTATGGAGGAGACACTACATTAAGGTTATCTATAGAACTAGTCACCATCATGAGGGGTACTAGAACATGATGTTCATGTAGAGTTGTGATAAGATATGGGCATAGAGTAGGTGATAAGAAGAGCTATATGGTTTGAATGATGATGGAATTGGAAAAAGGAGTTTATCGAGATGGTGTTTCCAAAGGCGAAAACATTTATAAAGTGGGAAAGGATGTCAAGGCCTCAAGTTGGTACTACGACCAATGGGCACCCATGACCACCCACATAAAAGTAGAGGAAAAAACTAAAAGTCAAACCAAGTTGGATGAGGAGCGCATGATGGGCAGGTCAACATGAAGGTAAGGCACCCATCGACACGAATAAATGACTTGGCAATATCAGCATTAGGAAGGCACATTCTCGTACAAAGCCAGGGCACCCGACCCCACAAAATGAAGAGCGAACATATGAGTCACCCATAGCAAGCATGTTGAACTTGATGAGCATAGAGGGCAAATTTAATCAAGCTGGTGTGCAATGAGCATAGCAAGCATGAGCACATGGGAAAAGGAGGGCGGTGGCCATAAGGCATGGGCGTCCCATAATAAGGGTGCATGCTCGACTCCTGTAATGAGTAAAAGTTGTAGCAGTAGAGCAAGGCGAGAAACAAGCGGTAGTGGGGTGTGGGAAACAATGTGCAAAAGGATGTAGCAATGAACATGTAGCATGTGGGCTAAGGTAGGGCATGCCCACCTAGTAAGGGCCACACACTTCACTTGTGACAAGTCAGCCCGAGTGACGCAACCACCTACAGGTCATCCCTTGTGAATAAGTCAGCCCACATGATGAATGGACACATTGGTTGGTTAAGTTGTTAACGCAGAATGCATATATATTAGTAATGGACCATTCGACCAAAGGCGTATCATTTGATCAACACAATAATAAAGCTCAACCAAAAAAAAATCGAATGGTAGGGGCATGAGCCTAGAAAGATTCAGTGACTACAAGAGGAAGAGGAAACTCACTAAGAAATACTAGGCTAAGAGAAAAGGGTGCTTGGGCAGAAAAATAAGGGCAGGTCAAGTTTTGTTGCACTAAGGGCCAAATGCAGGGCTGGTTTTGGGAGAGTAAATTTTGAGGTTTCTCAGCTGTGTGTTAACACTGAGTTGGGCAGGTTTGGTTGAAGTGAGTTGTGCACACACTGATAGGGTGTGGCACACAAATTTTGTGAATTTTTTAATGCTTGAGGGAGCACTATACAGTGGGTCAAGCTAGCCAATTGTAAAATTTGTACAATTATTTATAAGTTTTGTAATTTGAAAGGCATTTTCCCCTCCAATTGAAATTAGTGTATGTTGATCTATTGTGTTCTATGTTTTAAATTTTTTGCAATATAATTAAAGGAAGTGGACACTTTACAGAAAATAAACTAAGTGTTGGTAGTATACATAGTCTGAAAGCTTTAATAGTGATGAAACAAAAGAGCTAGTCGGTATTGCACAACATCCATGGTGGACATAGAAATGCCACTAGCGTGGGGCTGTGATACCACCTATATCAAGGATAGAAGACCTAAACATCTTCTAATGAAGGCTGCAATGTCTTCTAGTCAACAAGCATAGTAGATAAAACTACGACTGAAGAAAATTCCAAATAAATCATTATGTCAATGCGTTCTAATGTAAATCAATGTCTATATTTTTGTTACAAGTATTATCATTAATCCTAATATAATGATTAAATATTGAGTTTTAAATATTTTATTAAAAATAATATATCTTTTATAAGCATTATGTTATTAAAAATCATTATTGATAAAAATGAATTACACTTAATGTTATATTATGATGTAATATTATGACTCATCATTGAGTTTTCACATTTTTTGAATTTTGATAAAATAATGAATTGAACCAATTAGCTTTTTTGCAAAAAAAAAATTATATCTTTTTTATAAGCATTAAGATTTTACACATTCATTTTATAAAAAAATGAATTGCACATTTTCGGATTAACCATTTAGTTTTTATAAAATTATAATTTTATAAAAGGATGAATAATTGTATTTATTATTTCTTAATTAAAAAATCAAACTTATTATTGTATAATTTATTGAATATTTACTGAAATAAAATTATACATCTTCCTTTTGAAATATTTCAAGCTCATTTAAATTAATTAAATATAACTTTGTTTATATTTTTATTTTAAAATAAATAATATTTTTCTTTTTAAACACATTTAATTTAAAATAATAAGGAAAATCAGACAATCAAGATTGTATAAAGCCAACTAAGTATTATTAGGAAAATATTTTCTATTAACATTAATCTAATTTATTGTGATATATAACAGAGATAAAATGCCTACCAAACAGCATACACTTTTTATTTTACACTTAGTATGTGTCTAGAAAGTTGAAATTTATGGACAAATTGGCAAACATACATTAACCCAACCTCTGTTAAAATCTAACTAAAATCAAATCACAATTTTTACACATAATACTCTCACAAATCATAAGCTCATAAGCTTCCATTTTTACACCATTTTAACTAAGATTCTGCCAACATTCAGATAAATTAAGACAGACCTATGGTAATTATAGAAATGAAATCACTTTCTTTACGCACCATACTCTCACAAAACTGAAATATACGAATAAACTAATAAATAAGACAAACATATGGCAATTATAGAAATCAAACCACTTTCTTTACACACCATACTCTACAAAACTGGAAGATACAAACAAACTGATAAATTAAGACAAACATATGGCAATTATAGAAATCAAATCACTTTCTTTACACACCATACTCTACAAAACTGGAATATACAAATAATCTGATAAATTAAGACAAACATATGGCAATTATACAAATCAAATCACTTTCGTTACACAACACTCTGACAAAACTGGAATATGCAAATAAACTGATAAACCTCCATTTTTACACCATTTTAAACAAAATTCTGAAAACATCCAGATAAATCAGAACAAACAAGTTATAGAGATCAAATCACTTTCTTTAAGCACCATATTCTGGCAAAACTGGAATGTACAAATATTCTCATGAGCTTCCATTTTTACACCATTTGAAGATTATGCGAACATTCAGATAAATTAGGACAAAGTGAACAGCTTTCTTTACATTCTATATTCATAGAAATTCTACTCATAACAGACAGAACATAACAAACAAATTACATATACTAGCCACGAATATAATGGAGTTCTCGAAAATCCAACATGTGTGTTTAGAGAATATATCGATATGCATACGTAAGTCCTCCAAAGTCTGCTCTTCTGTTCATGATGACAGAGAAAAGGTAATGAGATTTCTGGAAACACTGACCGCAAATTACAGTGAAGGGAGTAACTATAAGCATATTCAGACGCAACCATATTGAGAGGAATGAAGGAAGCATTAAGTGATGAATACTTACATACGCAATACATGATCATTGTGGGCCATCTGGTGGAGCAGGAGGATTATGTGATCTCGCGCTGTTTATAAGATAGGCATCGAAGAACTCCCTGTTTTCTTTTAACAACCCCTTCCAAACTGCACGCATTAACAGCATAATCACGATTTGAACCATTTACAGCATAATAACATTACCTGCCCTTATAAGCTATAGCCTGTAAACTACCATGATAATTCAAACAAATTGGAGCGAATTATGAGAGTGAAGAACTGAAACCTGCGATGGTGAGGGCGGGGTGGATTTTGGCATGTTTTTCTAGGGTTTCGACGCAGTCGTGGAGATCCATTTGAAAAAGCAGACATCTCTCGATCAAATGCTGAACCGCGCGGATCATGTGAATGCGTGGATCTTTGTTTCGATCATCGTCGGTTTGCATGGGCATCTGCGACCCGCCATCGTGTTGATTAGTTCCTTCGTTTTTCATTACCGGAAATAGCAGAGGCTATATTCACAGATTAGGGTAAGGATTGGCCAGTATACTATGGAAATAGATAAATAATTAAATTGAAATGAGTACGAAGCAAGCAGAAGAAATAATAAATTGAAATGAATGCAAACCAAGAAGAGGAATGGGACGATGCGTCCGTACAATCTTATCCAAACGCCATCTCCGCGGTGGGCTGAAACACTCTACCTTGTCCCGTCGCCGAGATAGGAGTGACGGCGAAACCAATGGAAGCGACCGTGTAACGGTGGCCATCCGGTCAAGAAAAATAGTGTAACAAATATCAATTATCTTGCCGCAGTAATTTAATGATTAATTCATGTCATTACCATTAATATTACTTTATTCTTATTCAACGGTTTAGATAAGATAATTGACTCATTGTATTATATTTAATAATTATCATTACTTCGCCGGATGTGGGTGTATAAGGATGCATTCATGGTGATGAGACTGGAGTGGGGTATGACAAGCCCCCACTTGCCAGTCTTGTATACTGGAGTAGGCTCCATGTGCAGGGAGGGTCACAAGTACATGGGCATCATTTGGTTTAAAGGAACGTATAATGGAGGTATTAATATATTGTTCACCTTTGCACACGATGTTTTGTTCTGAATCTCGGTGCCCATGAATGCCACAGTAATGGCGAGAGTGTCTCGAGGCAGGGGAAGGCGCATTATAACCAGACTCCGCCATGGGTTTACTTTGTTGTTTCTTGTGTTGTATGGGTTGGGCTCTGGCTCAACTAGCTCGAAGCCTCTGTCTATTTCCCCGACTCCCGCGGCTGTTTTGGGCTCCCATCCGTTACGCCGTCCAGCAACGTCAATGACGCAATGATGGAGCCTGTGCCCCCAGGTTCGACTGCAAATGAGGAGGTCCATGCTCAGGACTTGGCTGATGTTGGGTGGTCCAGGATTGTGGAGGAGGCTCCTGAAGCCTAATCCAAAAAATGCAGCTTCTTTTCAGGTTATGCGGGCCGATAGCGAGGGCATTTTGTCAATATTGATAATTTTTCGTATATGTTGTTGTGTTAAGGTCATGGGTGTTTGTTTTGTAGATCCGGTTAAGCTCAGAAAGGCTAAAATGTGCTCCTTTGTTCCCCTGCGCGAGACTGCAAAACATGGTCTGCGCAAGACTGCAAAACATGGTCTGGTTCAACCTCTCTGTTCTTGAACACTTCTCTGTTCCATGGTGCCTTTCCTACTAGACAACTCGTTCTTTTTGCTTGTCATGTTGTAAATGTATGCCTTTAATGTGAATAATAGAATAGACTTACTTAGAATTTTTTTTTTATCAATACTCTATTTGATTGATTTAGGCAATTTTTATCATATTCATGAAACGGTCAAATAAATTGACCATAATAATTGATTATTAACCTTTTAGATGTTGTTTAATATTTGTTCTTTGCAAACTAATTATTTCATTAAATTTTATGATATTTTTTTTGACTCGCTTATTTTACAGTTCAGTGTATTGTGTAATCTTGTTTGTTAGTGATCAAAGTTGAAATTTTGCTCATATAAACTCAAATAAAAAAATAAAAAAAAATACATTAAATAACTATACAAAATATTTAAATAATATCCATTCATAACAAATTGCAAACAAAAAAATTAAATCTCTCTAAAAATTCATGGTAAATATATATTTAAAATAAATCTATACTGATTTAAAATATAAAAGAAATAAAAATTATTCAACAACAATTATTTCCCATTTCCCATAATGATGTTTGATATTTGTCATCTCACTTTAAACCAATATTCCTTGACCTCGTTAATATTTATGGTATTAAACTCATAGTTTAATGAGGCGGAGGAGTGGCCAGGAAAGTTATGGAAATTCCAGTCATTTTCGGAGAAAATGCGGCAAGGATTTTTGTAAATCCAAATTATAGTTGTTAAATTTCAAAATTTAGGTGACACGTTTTTTATGGTGCTGAATTCATTTCCACCATAAAAATATGACTGAAAAGTGACTCTATAAAATTTTTAAAATTTTTCTTTTAAGTGCCAAATGTGCCTCTCAAATCATGTAACAATAAATGTGTTGATGTCACCTATAAACACGTTTTTTATAGTACTGAATTCATTTCCACCATAAAAAATACGACTCAAACAGTAAATCTATAAGATATTTTTTTTTTTTAAACCTAAATTCGATCCAATTTTGGCTGTTGTGACAATTCCAACTTCCCATTACACGACTCCTTTTTTAAACTGCGGTTTGAAATTGACGGCGATATTAAGCAAATGAGGGCAGACTTCTTGGTTCACGTGTGTGACAGTGATATTACTGGAACGATTACGGGATACGTGGTTCACTCTGGCCCTCAATTTCTTTTCTTTGTCCTATGGTGCTTCTCGTTATTCAAATGGTGTGCCAAGCGTGCCTCTCAAATCATGTAACAATAAATGTGTCGATGCCACCTATGAACAATACTAAACCTTCGAACCGTGATTTCTATCACTGTCCAACACATGCAAAATATCAAAGTCAGCTCATCGTATAAACAACTTAAATAACATTTCAATAATGCATTCATTTATGTCCACAATTAAAAGTCCTTTTCCGTAAAGTGGTTCATGATAATACAAAGCTAATATGGTATAAACTATCCATTATAAAAAAAAAAAATGATCTCTCTAGAAACTCGTTAGATTTTTCCAAATTATAATATATTTGTTGTTCTCAAATCATGTAAGAACAATGTAGTTCTGAGCTAAAACAAATACTAAAATGATTCTAAACTTAAAAAAAATGTTATTACTATGGAGGAATACAGATTTTTAGAATAAATTTATTACATAAAAAATTATAAAACATTTCAATACTACCTTAATTTATATCTACAATTTAAACAACAATCCTCTTCTATAAATTGGAAAATGATAATACAAAGCCAACAATATATAAACTAATCATTATAACCATTAAATCAATCCATAAATCAAATATACAACTTTGTAGTAAGTATAAATTTCCTTAATATATCAACTAATCGTTATAACCATCCAATCAATCCATAAATCAAATATACAACTATCAAATATACAACTTTATAGTAAGTATAAATTTCCTTTTATTTATGTAAAATAAATTGAATTCTATTCATGATATAGGTTCCAGTTTTGACACAGAAATTGTTTAATGAATTGCACATCTTTATGAATGGAAAGGTAAAAGTTGGGTTTATTTTTATTTTTATTTATTTTTAACCAATGACTTCAGTAATACTAATTATTAACCATAATTAATATTGTTAATGTATTTTTAAAGATATTACTAATGTAGTAGTGAGAATAGGATTCAAATGCTTCAGGTTATTTCATATTGTTATTTCATATTATTATTAGCGAAAATTAATTTTCAATTTGTGCGAAAATTTGATCCTCACAATACATTACATTCAATTCTTTTAAAAGAAATATGTTGTAGTTGAAACAGCAACATCATATATATATATATAGATAGATAGATAATAATTTTTTTCTTTATTTTAAGTAATATTTTTTTCCATTTTAAATCTCTGTTGATTTGGATGTTGAGCCAGAAGACTAATTGAGCAGAGAGGCTCATTCTACAACACAATATGAGTTGATGTATATGAGTTGATCTGTAACTTTGTTCATCTCCATTTCAAAAAAATAAAAAATAAAAAATAATATTCTAAATAGAAAAATAACCTCTGCCATAAATAAAAAACAAATATGTTGTAAAATAATTAGAACTAAAAAAGTCTTTGAGTAACATTGCGTGATAAAATGTCTTGAAAAATTAAGTTTCTTTGGTTAAAACATTTATTTGGTCCTATATGTACTTTATTTGGTCATATATATACTGTATTTAACATTCACAAATACAAATTAAACCATGAAAATAACACATTGTATTTTGCACTCTAAAAATGTTTGCAAGTGAATAAATTTGATCTCTCTCGCTTCATTTCAAATACTTACTTAAGATGGATCTAGGCTGGTTCTACAACCAAGTACAAGGAGATGTGTAAGGTTGTCCCTTCGTCCATGCCCCTTTAAAATAAAAATTATGTTTTAAATAGAAAAAAAATGAGTAAGGAGATTGTAAGTTTGTGAGTTCATCCAAGCCTCTTTAAAATAAAAATAAAATTATATGTTTTAAATAGAAAAAAAAAGTGTATGCTCTAAAGTTATTAGAAGTAAAAAAATGTGAATCAAATGTTTAAATATTATATTTTTCAAAAATATTTCAATAAATAGTTTATATAAACTATTTGAAGACCTAAATTAACTTGTTTATGTGGATATGAACTTAATATATAGACGTAAGGTTCTAAGGTTAAAAATTTTAATTGATCCTATATGTACTCTATTTAAGTTCAAAAATATAATTACTAGTTAATAATTTGATCCATGTGAATCATGTTAGATTGATATTTAAAATAGATATCGGTTACTAAATATGTTTTTTCTTCCCTAATTATCTTTAATTAATTTATAAAAATGTAAAAAGATATCTCCACTATTTATACTTTAAAAAAATAAATTAGTTATAAAAATTATTAATATATGTCAAAATTTCATCAAATTCAAATATTTTTAAATGGTATACGATACACGATCATAAATATATTTCCCTTTTAAACAAAAGCAAAGACCACACAACCTCATGACGTGCTATTATTAAAAAAAACATTTACCGGCTATCTTATGCATTTATCTATTTGCAAAACTAAAATATCGATGTTAGATACCTTAAACGAAAAGAACATTTTAATTTAAAATATTATGTTAGGATACGATATTGAAGAATTGAATCTAGACATAGAACAAACTAATGCGTGCATAAGAGGTTACGGGAAGGGTACATAATTTTGGAAGATGAATTTTTTTATAATATTTATTTCTTATTGGGTTTTACAGAAAAATATATATGTGCACAATTCGTGCATGAGTTTACGGAATCGCTACATAATTTTGGAACGTGAATTTCAAATAATGCTAAACATATTATTTTATAATATTAGAGAAATATATATACATTAAAAGATTAAAAGATTAGAATATTGATGGACGCTTAACGCACTCGTATAACTATTTTAAAGGTATCTAATCACTAATGTTGACTTCCCAAATGTCTAAGAGTTTATTTGGTTCAAGGAAAACTTATCAACGTATTTCATATATCAAGATCTAAATTTTCATTTTTAAAAACATGATTTTTATGATATCTCGATGTTAGATACATGACATTTGTGATTTATTTGTGATTCTTAGATGTTAGGTGTTTTTTTATATTACTATTCTCATCATATCTATATTTAGATAAATGCCTAACATTCTAATTCCGATTTTTGTGATTTTGTAATCAATAACCTTCATATGTATCATATTAACAATCATGTTAAAACGGGATTTGAGAATGGGTGAATCTTGATAATCTCAAATACCAAAACTTTGTGAACACTTGGAGAGTGAATGTAAATTTAATGGCTCATGTAAATGGAGGGATAGGAGAATCCAGTGTCTAAGGGGAGGGAAATTGTGTGTCATGATCAAATCATATAAGTTGCTTTGAAATTTTACACCCATACCAAGCCACACTAAATTCCCAATACCTTGCTTGACCATTAAACCACCAATATTGATAGAATTTGATGAGATGGGATTCGGTGTATGGGTGAAGGATTGCGCCCATCACCATTTCCCCCTCAAGGATCACGGTTAAGAAACTGAGGGTCTCAAGAGGAAATAAGGGAGTGAGTAGTGAAGGAATAAGAAGGAGAAGAGGTCAGTGCTAAGGAATATGTGGAGAACAATAATATCAGAGAAGATTAGTTCTCTTCGGATGTAGAAACATTGTTGGGAGAATCACAGTGGAGCAGAAAGAGTTGTTAGAGAATTTCAAATAGAAGAGAACTACTTGAGGCCACTCGACTATGTTTCTATGCATATGTGGTCATTGGGTTGCTCACTTTGGTGCTTACTACTAGAGTGCAGTTGATAAATCACATAGATATTGCATTTCTAGTCCTAGACTAAGAAATGCCCCATCTAAACCTTGGATGTGATCCCTAAAAATTATGTTTGAGGCCATTGGAATGAGTTATCTAAGATTGTGTCGTTAGTGGGAGGCTCATTGGATGAACAAATCAATGTGGTGCTTGTTGTATAATTATTAACCACCTAGACAGGGTGATTGAGTCATTGTGGTGCTTGGAGGAGAGTTATTAATCACATGGACAATGGAATACATAACCTTGTGTTGCATTCTATGAAAACATATATGATAGACCACCTAGAGAGTGGATTCAACCTCTTGGACTGAAAAATATCCCACATGTTCCCTAGTGGAATAGTTTAATCATTGTTTTGCAAACTACCAAAGGAAAGCTTACAAACCACATGGATAGTTGACTTGATCATTGGTGTGTATATCATGCTTTGATGTGAATATCCCCTATGCAAGAATCCCCTCAAAATTTCGTTCGAGCTTGTGGTCGTTAGCTACAAGAAAGTTCTCAAATAGTTAGCCTATGGCTAGGTGGAGAGTGGAAGTACCTACTTTGATTGCTAGCCATCTTAAAATAATAAAATGTAATGCTCTATAAATGCACATGTTTGTTATGGGTCTATGAATATGCATGAATCTAAGTGACTATCTAACTCGTATAGACCTTTAATATGCTCATACTATTGGTAATGTTCCACATGTTAATAAATGGTTAAATGACTGGAAAATGGTAATGACAAACATATATATATATATATATATATATATATTATATATATATATATATATATATTATATATGTTGTATGTATTATATGTATATATATATATATATATATATATATGTATGTATGTATGTATGTATATATATATATATTATATATATGTACTATACATTATATATATATTATTTTATATATATATATATATATATATGTATGTATATCGTAAGCAATGTTTCATCCGTATTACCTAAAAGTTATTGATTTGAAATGATGGGTCTATAAATATGACCCTCTTTCAACAACGGGATGGCTTGATGTGCCATCAATTATCTTATGGGTTATTTAATACGTTGTTGTGTTAAATAACTTGTATTAGAGCTATAGAGGTAGACAAATGTGATAGACCCAAGTGATTGAGTGGTATAAAATTGGAAGTGGTCTCTTTCCATTACTATTTCTTCTAACTCTATCTTGGCTTGGAAGTGGTTTCCTTCACCATTGGGTTATGGATTTAGGTTTTAGAATAGTAATATGAGGTGGGGTGGGAGAGAGGACTACACACTACCCACTAAAAATACGCCTTTGCATCTTTCATACCTTGAATTGGGCTTGTTAATGATGATAGGCTAGTTCAGTCATCGTTCTTATTAAGGAACCTTATCTTTGGCTACTCCCATTCATGCGGGGGAATAATGTGTCAATCCATCCATGGCTGCAGAGGGGAAGCATGTCACTACACACAACTCACTATCGTCAAGCCTTATGAATTTATAACCTCTTTAAACACAATAATTAATGAGTCAGTTGAATCGGGCATGGTTGTAGAGTGGAACCCTATGTTCAATCCACAACATATCAACATGACCCTTGCACATTATTAATATTTGAAACTAGTGGTCACTAATGGGATCTACATCTATCCTGCCACAGTTTCAAGGAGGAAACCCTGCCCAGTGGGAGAACACACATTTCCATGCTTTTGTACCTCATTACATTGCAATGGGTGGGAATGTGAGAGATATGTCTCTCCAACATGATGTGGACCTACTTCCTTAGTAAGTAAGTGATTGGGGACCGTACAATGATGAAATTCTATGGTAACATGAACCAGGTGGAGGCCACATGGGTGTCATGTGACAAATGTGATAACTGAAGGCCAAAAATTTTAATGAGAATTTTTTTTGATATGGGACTCAAATCGAGATGCATTTTGTATCACAAAAAATTTCTCCATAAGTTTATTACAATTGTAGTATTAGAATTAACTTCTACAAATTTTCAAAATTAGGTTTTTTCTAACACTGTCTTCATAGCATACCTTTGATATCATGTTGACATAGGTAATTCCATTTCTAGCCCTGTACTACCTTAACGTGGTGGGGAGTGGAAGCGAGTTCGTGTAGAGTGGTATTAGAGCAAAGGTTCATCACAAGAACTTTGGGATTAAAGTTTTTAATTATGATATAGAGATGTATTAGAGTGAATGTAGAACGCTAGACCTATAATATCCCCATGTTAAAATTTCATCTAATAAAGTTAATAAAGGGAAAATAAAATCAAGGTAATGGGACATGTATTCTAAGATGAATGTTGGGAAAAACATCCTAGTGGGTGTTTATTTGGTTTATTATGGCTAAGGGGAAACTAGATAAGGAAATGGAAAAAGGATTTGAAAAGGAAGAAAGGCATTAATTGCCATTTTATTTATGAATATAAAGGAGATTAGGAAAAGGCAGAGTGAAATATCACATGTTGCATCTGAGGACGAAATTAAATGAAAATAGAGGAAAATGAAGAAAATAGAGGCCTTAATATTAAAAAGGCTCATGAGGAGTAGTTCAATGCCTTTTGTCAGTTGAGTTTTGAATTGGTTTACATGGAACAGAAGGGATCCAAGATGAGAAATATAGAAATCAAGCAAAGGAATGACAAGGAAAGCAAGAATCAATTAAGGAAATGTTGGATGAATCGGCTTCAACAGGAATACTTGAATGTAGTAGGTTGCATGTATGATTTCCTTTCTAGTTTTGGCATGCATGGTATATGCATGTGTATATTTGGTTCATGTGTTGTCATTGGCAAGGGTTTTTCTTGGTTTGATAGTGTTTTAAGCCTTGCTTCACCATTTCTAGATAACCATGGTATGATGGGATTCATTCTTGTCCTAGCTTTGAATTTCCATAACGTTTTTGGATATGGGTGAGGTGGTCTTAGAAAAAGCCCAAGGATTAAGGGTGGAGATGGTTTTCTCCAAGACGCCCTCAATAGGTGTGTGAAGACAAGAAAACTCATCAAGTGATGGTGAAGGAATCTTCAGGCTTCCAAGATTGGTCTGATGATATCAAGCTAGAAGCATGTTGTTATGTATGCATTATCATGCTTATGGCTATGCATGTATGGCTGGTACGTTATGGTGCTAGCATGTTGGCTGAGATAGAGTAGGAGAAGCAGATCATCAAAGAGAGGTTGTAGCACTAGACCTCAGAGTAGCAACTAGTTGTATAGAAGGTTGTATGTTTGGAATATAGGTATGTTGGTTAATGGTTGTCATAATAAGTATGATTATGTACACAACTACCATTTTATTATTGTTGTGGTTACAAGAATTATAGATGTTAGTTGATTGATGTGATCATATCCACATGCATAGTATAATGATGCATGGTAGTTGACTTGTTGTTATATGCATTTTGATCATACACATGATGATTCTGGTCATTGCACTTAAGATCTTGATGTTATATTTATCATGTTAGTCTATATTTTCGTGTGTACATGGTCATGGTTATAATATTAAGGTATCAGATAATATATTGGTTACATTGATTTAGTCATTCAATGAACCTCCCACTAATGACACAATCTTAGAAAACTCAATCCAATAGCCTCAAACATAATTTCCAGGGATCACAAACAAGGTTTAGATGGGGCATTTCTTAGTATAGGACTAGAAATGCAATATCTAGGTGATTTATCAATTTGAATATAGTAGTAAGCACCAAATTGAGCCTCTCATTGATCACACATGCATAGAAACATAGTCGAGTGGCCTCAAGTACTTCCCCTCTATTTGAAATTCTCTAACAAGTCTTTGTGCTTGACTATGATTCTCCCAACAGTGTTTCTACATCCAAAGAGAAGCAATCTTCTCTTATATTGTTTTTCTCTCCATATTCCTTACCATGCTCCTCTTCTCCTTCTTTTTCCTTCACTACTCACTCCCTTATTTCCTGTTGAGACCCTTGGCTACTTAGCCTTGATGCCTGAGCGGGAGATGGTGATGGGCACAATCCTTCTCCCACAAACCTAATCCCATCTCTTCGAATTCTATCATTGCTGGTCATTTAATGTCAAGTAGGGTGTTGGGAATTTGGTGTGGCTAGGTATGGATGTAAAAAATCAAAGTAACTTATATGGTTTGATCACGAGACACAATTTCCCTCCCCTTGGAATATGGATTTAATTGTCCCTTTATTTACGTCAGTCAATAAATTTACATTCACTCTTAAACTGTTCACAAAGTTTGGTATATGAGATTGTCAAGGTTCACCAATTATCAAATTTTGTTTTAACATGAATGTTAATATGATCCATATGAAGTTATATTGATTAGAAAATCACAAAGATCATAATTAGAATTTTAGGCATTTACCCAAATATCGATATGATGAGAATAATAATCAAAGGAGATGTAAAATATCATATATCTAGCATCTAGATATCATGCAAGTCATGTTTTCTCAGAAGATGAAGATTTAGATCCTAATATATGATATATGTGTGTATGTTTTACTTGAACCAAATAAAGTTTTGGAAATTTAAGATGACAACATTAGTTTTTAGATACCTTTGAAATGGAGCTATATTAGTGTATTTTACATCAAGAAATATTGTAACCTTTGAAACTAGTGGTCAAAGGTAGGAGTTATGTCTATCTAGCCATGGTTTCAGGGTGGAAACCTTGCCCACTTGGAGACGACCCATTTCCATGCTTTTGTAACTCATTACCTTGCAGTGGGTGGGAATGTGCGAGAGAATTCGCTCTAGCATGAAGTGGACTTAGTTTCCTAGTAAGTAAGTGATTGGGGGGGCTATGATGATGACATTTAAGGGTAAGATTAACCAGCTAGAGGCCACATGGGTGTCATGTGACTAATGTGATAATTGGAGCCCAAATTTTTAATGTGGATAAATTTTTATACAGGACTCAAATTGACATGAATTTTGTACCACGAAAATTTTCTTAACAGGTTGATTACAATTGTTGTATCAGAGTAAAATTGTAAAAAATTTCAAAAATGTGGTTCTTTCTAACCCCATATTCATAGCATACATTCGATATTGGTTTGACATAGGTAATTCCTTTCCTTTCCATGTGCTACCTTAACGTGGCAGGGAGTGAAAGGGAGTTCTGGTAGAGTGGTATCAGAACAGATGCTTACCACTAGAACTTTGGGATTAAAATTTGGAATTATGATATAGAGTGGTATGAGAGTGAATGTTCAATGCTGGACCTATAACAACCCCGCATTAAAAGTTCATGTAATAAAATTAATAAAGTGAAAATAAGACCAAGGTAATGGGACATGTATTCCAAGTTGAATGTTGGGAAAAAAATCATAGTGGTCATTCATTTGGTTTATTATGGCTAAGGGAAAATTGGAAGAGGCAATGACAAAGGCTTTGGAAAGAAAAACATGCATTAATTGGGATTTTCATAATGAGATTGCGTTTCAGATTAATCACATCATGACTATTTGGTTGACGTTTAAAACCATCTAATGTGAATGATCCTCAGGACAAAGGTGAAAAAATCAATCTTTCAAAATGATTAAATAACAAAGATGCATCTGGGTCCAGAGTTAGCTATTATGAATTAGTCATTAGGAATTAGTTACTTGTAATTGGAAGAAAAATTAATTTTATTATTTATTTTATCATTTTTATTTTATTATAAATATTGAAGTAATATCAAGTCAAATTATATTAATTTAATATCTAAAAAAGCAATGCGAGTTGTTTGATAGGAAATAGCCTTTAGCAATTATATTCATAGAATAATAATAAACAATTAATATTTTATTTTATTTTTATGTTTAATTACAATTTTTTTTTTCAATTGACTTGAATTATGAAAATAAAGGAAATTAGGAGAAAAGGAAGGTGA
The DNA here is from genome assembly GCA_000404065.3 of Pinus taeda. NCBI lineage: Eukaryota > Viridiplantae > Streptophyta > Pinopsida > Pinales > Pinaceae > Pinus > Pinus taeda. Next base: position 279,788 of record APFE030194580.1, on the reverse strand, counting down.
AACATCACAGGTTGCATGTGATGAGGAAACTAAATTAAAATAGAGGAAATTGAAGAAAATATAGGCCATAATAATAAAAGGCTTATGAGACTAGTTCACAACCTTTTTTCCATTGAGTTTTGGAATTGGGTTTCAGAGAAGAGAGGGGAAATAAGAGGAGAAAGCATGTAAGCAAGAAAAGGAAGGAAAATGAAAGCAAAGGAAAGAAAAGGAGAGAAAGGATCAAGCAAGGAAATGTTGGATGAAGAGGCTTGAACGGGAATACTTGTAGGTAGTTGGTTTCTTGTATCATTTCCAAGTTGGTTTTGGCATGCATGATATATGGATGTGTATATTTGGTTTATTTGTTATCATTGACATGCATTTTATCTGGTTTGACATTGGTTTTAGAATTTCCTTACCATTTTAAGATAACCATGGTGTGATGAGATTCATTCTTGGTTGAGATTTGGATTGCCACAAGGATTTTAGATTAGGGTGCGGTGGTCTTAGGAAAATTCCAAGGGTTCTACATGTAGGTGGGTTTCTCCGAGAAGCCCTCAATAAGTGTGTGGATACAAGAAAATTCCTCAAGGTATGGTGAAGGAATTATTAGGAATCCAAGATTGTTTTGGTGAGCTCAAGCTAGATGCATGTCGTTATGCATGCATTTTCATGGTTATGGTTATGCATGTATGGTTAGTTATACATGCATCTTGAATTTAGTGTATGCAATATAATTCATCATGGTGTTGTTGGTAAGTTACAATGCTAACATGTTCATTGAGATAGAGTAGAAGAAGTAGACCTTCAAAGTGAGGCTGCAACACTAGACCTCTAAGTAATAGTTGATTGTCATAAAGGTTTTATGTTTGTAGTATAAGTATGTTGGTTAATGGTTGTTATAAGAATTATGGTTATGTACCCACCTGTGATTTTATTATTGTTGTTGTTACAAGCATTATAAATTCTAGTTTATCAATATGGTCATATGAACATGCATATGATAGTCATGCATTATAGTTGATTTGTTGTATATGCATTGTGATCATACACATGATGATTATTGTCATTTAATTTAAGGTCTTGATGTTATATTTATCATCCTAATCTATATTGGCTTGTGAAAATGGTCATGGTTATGATATTCATGTATGAGATGATATATTGGTGATATTATATTATACTAATCTGGACTAACTTGTGCAGATGTGATAGCCTCCCTTAAGATAAATTGAGATATGACCTTGATTATGTTGTCTATTTGTTTATCTATCATGGAATATTTACAAGTCGTCTGAATGTTTGATTAATTGCATGATATGAGTATGTGTCTATAAGATTCCATGAAGAAATGATCTTGTTTTAAGAGGGTTGTACTAACACATTATGTGTTGGGACAGTTGATATGCACTTGCATGGAAGTGGATACTAGTTGTAGTAATACGATTAATGATTGTGAGTTGATTATGACATGAATGTTAGTCTTGCTAGAGCCTGATTTCAAATTAATGGACATGATATATTCATGCTTGGAACATGTGGTTTATATGTGTGATAGTTGTGGGGCAAACATGCTTCGTATTTTCATTGAAATGAAAAAGTTGATTTTCTTATATAACTATTAGCTGCATGATGTTGATAACATGTAATAAGACTCAATTGCAATAAGGTAAAATGTAAAAGAAAGGAATGGGTGAGAATTCATTTGGTTATGTTTGGAGACTGAAATTCCAAATGAATGGGTGCCTTGCATGAACACATCAAGTATTCTTAACCTTGATTATGTCCGACATTATGTAGATATACGTTTTATTCATGAACATATATTTGATAGTTATAATAGATGACTTCCACTTATGGCTAGATTTGTCAAAGGAAATGGAGTCCCTTGAGAGATGATATATGTACATGTTCAACTAAAAGACAATGTTCTTGGCACAACAAGGTAAGGTAATTGGTATATTGTTATGTTTATTTATGCACTGACAGATCTATATTCATGGTAGTATGATGTAGGAGATTGCATGGCAAAAGAGACTACGATGGAATCTTAAAGAAGGTTCAAGTTGAGTATTCCTTTGCAAGCATTGTTGACCCATGGAGATTGAGTCATGGTGTCTTTTGCTATTTTTGTGCTTTTGGTGCTTTGTGATTTGTTTGTGCTTAATTTTTAGGTTTTTTTTTTATGTCTAGTGCATGGCCATGCCACTTTGTTTATGGTATCGTATCATTATTATCTTTTAATTTTTTTCTTATTGATTGTTTTTTGTTCTTTCCTTTTATGTTTTGAGCGTCTCAAACATTAGTTGGGGAATATGAAAAGTTAATGGAGCTCTAGGTGAGGTAACTGAATCAAACAGGTAATGTAAGACCCATATGAAGCCTGATGCATATATAAATTCAAATAAAGGAAAGAGTATGACAGTGAGTGGGATTGGTTGGCTACATTGGGATAAATGGATCATGGAGGGAAAATCATGAGAAAAGTAATAAAAAAGGTAAGGTGAATGGGTTGAGCATTCAGATACCTTGTTGGGAACTGTTGTTCACAATGTTGTGCATGGATAAAAGGAGTTGTCTTACGTCGACATTATGATATCTAGTAATTATGTTGTGATCATGATTATTTTATGACAGTGTGTAATATATAATATATATATATACATAATATATATTATATATATATATATATAATATATATATATATATATATATTATATAGATAGATATATCTATTCCATTCTCTAACAGGGCTGCCAGGGATCATGATTGTTTTATTAATGGAGCTCTGGGAGAGCTAAGTGAAACCCAACAGGTAATGTAAGACTCAGATGAAGCTAGGTGCATGCATAAATTTCAAATAAAGACAAGAGTATGACAGTGGGTGGGATTGGTTGGGTCCATTGGGATAAATGGACCATGGTGGGAAAATCATGAGAAAAGTAACACAAATGGTAAGGTGAATGGATTGAAGCATCAAATGCCTTGTTGTCAACTATTGTTTGCAATGTTGTGCACGTTGTGCATAAATAAATGGAGTACTCTTACCTTCAACTTATGATATCTCTTAATTATGTTATGATCATGATTAAGCTGATGTCTATATTTGTGTGTGTGTGTGTGTTTATATATATATATATGCCAATGTCTGATAGGGCTGTGAGGGATCATGATCTTTTATCATGATGTTTATATGTATATATGTAGGTCTGTATGTAATTTCCTGACAAGTATGGAAGCAATCATTGTTGTCGAGGAGTGATTTCTTATGTAGGTGAATGACATGAAGAAGCTCATGCTGTCAAGTGAGAAGAGTATCTCGGATAGATCTATCAGGTTAGTAGCATGTGGATATGAGTTGATATTATGTGATTATACTATCATAGGTGATGTTGAGGGATACATGAGTGGAATGAGAGAGGTGTGATTTATGACATGCTAGGACAAGCATGGGTAGTGTAAATATGCTAGAAGCAAGGTTTCTTCGTAATGACAATGTGGTCTTAACATGTGATGTACTATTGTTGTGTATATGTTGTACATGTTGTACCTGTGTTGTTGCATACATGTGGTATTTTGTGCTTCCTATATATGGTGCTATATAGATACGGTGGTCTATACATATGGCATATGTAGTACTATGTATATATAGTGGTGTGTACATGTTTCATATGTGATGTTGTGTGAATGTTGTACATCTGGTGTTATATACATGTCGTGTTGTGTTCATGTTGTACATGTCGTTATGTGTGCATGTAATGTTATGTAAAGTTTGTACATGTGGTGTTGTGTGCAAGTGGTGATGTGTACACATTATGCAGGTCAAGGTTTGTACATGGGGTGTTGTTTACACATTATGCATATGGCATTATGTACATTCGATGCTATGTATATGATGTGCAGGTGGAGTTGTCTACATATGGTATTGTGTACACATAATACGTGTTGTTTTGTGTATATTTGGTACAATGTTACAAGTACTATGTAGGCATTCTATCATGACATGTGTATTCATGGTATTGTACAATGTATACGTATATGTGTTGCATTTTACATTGGGCGTAGGTGTATGTGTTGTATTGTAAACTAGATGTAGGTGTATGTGTTGGGGTGTACACTGGGTGTAGATATATGTGTGTAATTATACACCGGGGGTTGGTGTATGTGTTGTGTTGTACATTGACTATGTGTATGTGTTTTACAGTGTGATGCGATAGGCATGCATGGGATTGTCTGGGCCCTTACAATTTCTATTGTTAGTTGACATGGTTTAGTCTCTCGATTCCCTTGTTTTTGATATTGAGGGTTGAGGTGGTTTAGTCTCGGGATACCCTTGTTGTTGATATTGAGGGTTGAGATAGTTTAGTCCTAGGATACCCTTCTTGTTGCTATTGAGGGTTGAGGTAGTCTAGTCTCAAGATACCCTTGCTTCTATTCACGGTTGAGGTGGCTTAGTCTCAGGATACCCTTGTTGTTGATATTGAGGGAGGATAAGGTTTAGTCTTCAGATTCCCTTGTTTCTTAAAGAGAAGGAATTAGGTGCTTTCCAAGTTTTGAAACCAACTCAACGTGTGTACAAAAAGGATAAAGGATAGAGAAAGAAGCAAATAACCTTTTGAAAGATAAACATTTTATTTTGGTTTAATTAATAATGTGATCTATGATGTTGGTTTACGATGGTTACATGTGATTTATGATTCTAATTTATGATGGTTTCATTTTGAGCTAACTGGATGTGATATGTTTATACATGATGATTTGATCAAGAGATAATTTGATTTGCAAGTGACAAAAAGTGAGTATAATTGCAAGTGGATATTATTGATGGGCCACCAATGAGGTATGATTTGAATTAGTTTAAATTCCTTTCAATTTAATAGGAATTATGTGCTTGGTAAAAGAAAGAAGGGTAATTCCTAGTTTAGGTGGTTGAAACGAACTGCCAGGATTAACAGCAACAACAAAAGGAATTGGAACATGCAACAATATGTTGGTAAGGCATTCAAGACCAAGGCTATTAGGGGACACTCATACCCAATATTTTCCATTGATTTCCATGAGCATGATATGACTGGTATTATGATTTCCTAGTAGGGATATGCTTTGGTTTTTGGATCTTTCGATGCAAGGAAACCTTGGAAACGGATGGATCGCTAGGGAAAGTGGATGTCAGGGATCTTGTAAGGTGAGTGACTGCAAAAAAGGGGTTGACTGGAATTCTTGAGTGACTATGTAGTAGAGAAGGGATGGTCGGGGGATGGATTTGTTTTTGTCATTAGAAGTTCCATATGAAATCATATGTACATTGGGAGTGTTCCATGGAACTATAAGATCACAACTATTCACTGAGGGAACATGTAGTGTAGGGCATTGGGAATTTAGTTTGTCTAGGTATGGCTCTAAAAAACCAAAGCAACCTATATGGCTTGATCATGGGACACAATTTCCATGTCCTTGGAATGTGGATTTAATTGTCACTTCATTTAGGTGAGTCAATAAATTTACATTCACTTTTAAACTATTCAAAAGGTTTTGGTAGAATAGATTGTTAAGGTTCACCAGTTATCAAATTTTGTTTTAACATGAACGTTAATATGATCCATATGAAGTTATGTTGAACAGAGAATCACAAAGATCATAATTAGAATTTTAGGCATTTTCCCAAATATGGATATGATGAGAATAGTAATCAAAGGACATGTAACATCTACGTATCATAAATATCATATATCTAGAATGTAAATATCATGCAAGTCAAGTTTTCTCGGAAGATGAAGATTTAGATCTTGATATATGATATATGTGTACATGTTTTTCTTGAACGAAATAATGTTTTGGAAATTTAAGATGACAACATTAGTGTTTAGATACGTTTTAAATGGAGCTATATTAGTGTATTTAGCATCAATAAATATTGTAATCTTTGAAACTAGTTGTCAATGGTAGGAGCTATGTCTATCTAGCCATGGTTTCACGGTGGAAACCTTTCCCACTTGTAGACCACCCATTTCCATGCTTTTGTAAATCATTACCTTGCAGTGGGCGGGAATGTGCAAGAGAAGTCACTCCAGCATGATGTGGACCTAGTTCCATAGTAGGTAAGTGACTGGGGAACCTTCAATGATGACATTGAAGGTTAACAATAACCAGATGGAGGCCACATGGGTGTCATGTGACTAATGTGATAAATGGAGGCCAAAATTTTTAATGAGGATTAATTTTGATACAAGACTCAAATTGAGATGAATTTTGTATCGCTAAGAATTTCTTGACAAGTTGATTACAATTGCTATATCAGAATAAAATTCTAAAAAATTTCAAAAATGAGGTTTTTGCTAACCCCATCTTCATAAAATACCTTCGATATTGGGTTGACATAGGTAATTCCTTTCCTATCCATGCACTACATTAACATTGTGGGGAGTGAAAGGGAGTTCTTGTAGAGTGGTATCAGAGCAGAGGCTCATCACTGGACCTTTGGGATTAAAATTTGGAATTATGATATATAGTGGTATGAGAGTGAATGTTCAACACTGGACTTATAACAACCCTACATTAAAAGTTCATGTAATAAAGTTATAAAGTTAAAATAAGACCATGGTAATGGGACATGTATTCCAAGTTGAATGTTGGGAAAAACATCCTTGTGGGTGTTCATTTGGTTTATTATGGCTAAGAGAAAATTGGAAAAGGCAATGGCAAAGGCTTTGAAAAGACAAACATACATTAATTGGGATTTTCATAATGAGATTGCATTTCATATTAATCACATCATGACGATTTGGTCGGCGTTTAAAACCATCTAATGTGGATCATCCTCAGACAAAGGTGAAAAAATAAATCTTTCAAAATGATTAAATAATAGAGATGCATCCGGGTTCGGAGTTAGCCGTTAGGAATTAGTTACTAGTAATTGGAAGAAAAATTAAATTTATTATAAATATTGTAATACTATCAAGTCAAATTAGAATAATTTAATATTTAATAAAGGGTTGGGAATTGCTTGATAGGAAATAGCCTTTAGCAATTATATTAATAGAAGAATAATAATAAATCAATATTTTGTTTTATTTTTATATTAGTTACAATTTTTTTTTCAACTAACTTCAATTATGAAAATAAAGGAAATTCGGAGGAAAGGAAGATGAAAGATCATAGGTGGCATGTGAGAAGGAAATTAAAGGAAAATTGAAGAAATTGAAGAAAATAGAGGCCTTAATAATAAAAATGCTTATGAGACTAGCCCACAACCTTTTGTCAGTTGAGTTTTGGAATTGGGTTTCAGAGAAGAGAGGAGAAACAAGAGGAGAAAGCATGTAAGCAATAAAAGGAAGGAAAATGAAAGGAAAGGAAAGAAAAGGAATGAAAGGATCAAGCAAGGAAATCTTGGATGAAGAGGGTTCAATGAGAACACTTGTAGGTAGCTGGTTTCCTGTATCATTTCCAAGTTGGTTTAGTCATGCATGGTATATGGATGTGTGTGTTTGGTTTATTTCTTATTATTGACATGGGTTTTATCTAGTTTGATAGTGTTCTTAGCCTTTCCTTTCCATTTTTAGATAAACATGGTGTGATGAGATTCATTCTTGGTTGACATTTGGATTGTCACAAGAATTTTGGATATGGGTGAGGTGGTCTCAGGGAAATCCCAGGGGTTTTGTGTGGAGATGGTTTTCTCTGAGAAGCCCTCAATAGGTGTGTGGAGACAAGAAAATTCCTCAAGACATGGTGAAGGAATTCTTAGGCATAAATCCCAATGGTTTGGGGTGGAGATGGATTTCTCGAGGAATCCCTCAATAAGTGTGTGGAGACAAGAAAATTCCTCAAGGTATGGTGAAGGAATTCTCAGGCACCCAAGATTGGCCTGGTGAGTTCAGGCTAGATGCCTGTTGTTATGCATGCATTTTCATGGTTATGGTTATGTACATATAGTAAGTTATACATGAATTATGACTTCATTGTACGTAATATAGGTCATCATGATGTCGTTGGTATGTTATGATGCTAGTGTGTTTGTCAAGATAGAGTAGAATAAGTAGATCATCAAAGCGAGGTTGCAAAACTAGAACTATGAGTAATAGTTGATTGTCATAACGGTTGTATGTCTGTAATATAGGTATGTTGGTTAATGGTTGTTATAAGAATTATGGTTATGTGCCCACTTGCGATTTCATTATTGTTGTGTTTACAGGCATTATAGATGCTAGTTGATCAATGTGTTCATAAGCACATGCATAGGATAGTCATGCATGGTAGTTGATTTGTTGTATATGCATTGTGATCATACACATGATGACTATTGTCATTTAATTTAAGGTCTTTATGTTATATTTATCATTATAATCTATATTGGCTTGTGCATGTGGTCATGCTTATGATATTATGGTATGAAATGATATATTAGTGATATTATATTCTGCTAATCTAGATTGACTTGTGTAGATTTGATAGCATCCCTTTAGATACATTGAGGTATGACCTTGATTATGATGTCTATTTGTTTATCTACCATGGTATATTTACAAGTTGTTTGAATGTTTGATTAATTGGATGATATGAGTATGTGTCTATAAGATTCCACGAAGAAATTAACTTTTTTTAAGAGGGTTGTACTAACACATTTTGTGTTGGGACAATTTATATGCACTTGCATGGAAGTGGGTACTAGTTGTAGTAATATGATTAATGATTGTGAGTTGATTATGACATGACTGTTAATCTTGCTAGAGCCTAATTTCAAATTAATGGACATGATATATTCATCAATGGAAAATGTGACTGACATGTGTGACAGTTGCGGGGCAAACATGCTTGGTATTTTAATGAAAATGAAATAGTTGATTTGTTTATATAACTAATAGTTGAGTGATGCAATAACATGTAATAAGACTCAATCGCAACAAGGTAAAATGTAAAAGAAAGGAATGGGTGAGAATTCATTTGGTTATGTTTGGAAATCAAAATTATAGATGAATGGGTGTTTTCCATGAACATATGAAGTATTCTTAACCTTCATTATGTCTAACATTATGTAGATATGTGTTATATTCATGAACATATATTTGATAGGTATAATAGATGGCTTCCAGTTATGGCTAGATTGGTCAAGGAAATGGAGTCCCTTGGGAGATGACATATGTATATGTTCAATTAAAACACAACATTCTTGGCACAAAAAGGTAAGGTGACTAGTATATTGTTATGTTTATTTTTGCATTGATAGATCTGTGTTCATGGATGTATGGTGTAGGAGATGGCATGGCAAAAGAGGTTGGGATGGAATCTTGAAGAAGGCTCAAGTTGAGAATTCCTTTGGATGCATTGGGAACCCATGGGGATTGAGTCATGGTATCTTTTTCTAGTTTTGTGCTTTTGGTGCTTTGTGATTTGTTTGTGCTTAATTTACAATTTTTTTATGTCTAATGCATGGCCATGCCACTTTGTTTATGGTATCATATCATTACTGTCGTTTCATGTTTTTTATTATTGGTTGTTTTTGGTTCTTTCCTTTTATTTTTTGAGGGTATCGGGCATTATTTGCGGAAGGAGAAAAGTTAATGGAGCTCCATGAGAGCTAAGTGAAACCCAATAGGTAATGTCAGACCCAGATGAAGCTGGATGCATGTATAAATTTCAAATAAAGGAAAGATTATGAAAGTGAGTGGGATTGGTTGGCTCCATTGGGATAAATGGATCATGTAGGGAAAGTCATGATAAAATTAATAAAAAAGGTAAGGTGAATGGATTGAGACTTCAGATGCCTTGTTGGGAACTATTGTTCACAATGTTGTGCATGTTGTGCATGCATAAAGGGAGTTTTGTTATCTTGACCTTAAGATATTTGGTAATTATGTTATGATCATGATTACGCTAATGTCTATATATGTATACATGTATATATGTGTGTCATAGTCTAACACAGTTGTTAGTGATTATGATTGTTTTATGATAGCATTTATATACACACACACACATATATACATATATACATACATACATACATACATATATATATATATATATATTATATATATAATATATATATATATATATATTATATTATATATATATATTCCATTGTCTGATAGGGCTGCAATAGATCATGATTGTTTTATTAATGGAGCTCTGGGAGAGCGAACTGAAACCAAATAGGTAATGTAAGGCCCAGATGATGCCCGGTGCATGTATTAATTTCAAATAAAGGAAATAATATGACAGTGAGTGGGATTAGTTGGGTCCATTGGGATAAATGGACCATGATGGGAAAATCATGAGAAAAGTAACAAAAAAGGTAAGGTGGATAGATTGAGGCGTAAAATGCCTTGTTGGCAACTGTAGTTCATAATCTTGTGCATGTCGTGCATGGCTAAAGGTAGTTCTCTTACCTTGAATTTATGATATTTGGTAATTATGTTATGATCATGATTACGTTGATGTCTATATATATATATATATATATATATATATTATATAGATTATATATATATATATAATATAGATACACCGTATACATACATATATAAATATATATATATATATACACATATATATACACACATATATATATTATATATATACATTTATATGTATGACATTATGTAATTATATATAGATACCAATGTATATATATATATATCTATATATTATATATATATATATATATATATATATTATATATAATATATATATATATATGTCGTTGGCTGACAGGGCTGTCAGGGATCATTGTTGTGGAGGAATGATTGCTTATGTAGGTGAATGACATGAAGAAACTCCTGGTGTTAAGAGGGAAAAGTATCTCTGATAGATCTATGAGGTTAGTAGCATGTGGATATGAGTTGATATTATGTGATTATCCTATCATAGATAATGCCAAAGTATACATCAATGCAATGAAAAAACTGTGTTTTGCGGCATCCTAGGACAAGCATTAGATAGTGTAAATATGCAAGAATCAAGATTTCTTGGTAACAACAATGTGGTCTGAGGATGTGCAGTACTATTGTTCTGTATATGTTGTACATGTTGTACCCGTGGTGTTGCGTACATGTGGTATAGTGTGCTTCCTGTATATATGGTACTATATACAAACGATGGTCTGTACATATGGCATATGCAGTACTGTGTACATATAGTGGTGTGTACATGTTGCATATGTGTTTCTGTGTGAATGTTGTACATTTGGTGTTATGTACATGTGGTCTTGTGTTCATGTTGTACATGTGGTGATGTGTGCATGTGATGTCATGTAAAGTTTGTACATGTGGTGTTGTGTGCATGTGGTGATGTGTACACATTATATAGGTGGTGCTTTATACATGGGGTGTTGTTTACACATTGTGCATATGGCATTCTATACATTAGATGCTATGTATATGGTGTGTAGGTGGAGTTGACTACATGTGGTATTGTGTACACATCGTACATGTTGTGTTGTGTATATTTGGTAAAATGTTACATGTATTATATAGGCATTCTATCATGACATGTGCATTCATGGTATTGTACAGTGTGTACGTATATGTGTTGCATTTTACATTACGTGTAGGTGTATGTGTTGTATTGTAAATTGGATGTAGATGTATGTGTTGTGTTGTACACTGGGTGTTGGTGTATGTGTGGAATTATACACTAGGTGTCACTGTATGTGTTGTTTTGTACACTGTCTATGTGTAAGTGTTTTATAGTGTGATGGGACAGGAATGCATGAGACTATCTTGGCCCTTTTAGTTGCTATTGAGAGCTGAGGTGGTTTAGTCTGTCGATTCCCTTGTTTTTGGTATTAAGAGTTGAGGTGGTTTAGTCTCAAGATACCCTTATTTCTATTGATATTTTAGCCAGTTTAGTCTTGGGATACCCTTGTTGCTGATATTAAGGGTTGAGATAGTTTAGTCGTGGGATAACCTTGTTGTTGCTATTGAAGGTTGAGGTAGTTTAGTCTCAAGATACCCTTGTTGCTAATAAGGGTTGAGGTGGTATAGTCTTAGGATACCCTTTTTTTTTATATTGAGGGAGGAGGTGGTTTAGTCTTTAGATTCCCTTGTTTCTTATAGAGAAGGCATTAGGTGCTTTCCAGGTTTGGAAACCAACTCAGTGTGTGTTCAGAAAGGATAAAGGATAGAGGAAGAAGCAAATAACCTTTTGAAATATAAGTATTTTATTTTGGTTTAATTATGCATGTGATCTATGATGTTGTTTTACAATGGTTACATGTGATTTATGATTTTAATTTATGATGGTTTCATTTTGAGCCAGCTGGATGTGATATGTTTATACATGGTGATTTAATAAAGAGATAATTTGATTTGCAAGTGACAAAAAGTGAGTATAATTGCAAGTGGATATTATTGATGGGCCACCAATGAGGTATGATTTGAATTAGTTTAAATTCCTTTAAATTTAATAGGAATTATGTGCTTGGTATAAGAAAGAAGGGTAATTCCCAGTGTAGGTGGTTGAAACACACTACTGGGATTAACAACGACAACAAAAGGAATTGGAATAGGTAGCAATATGTTGGTAAAGCATTCAAGAGTAGGGCTATTGTGGGACACTAATACCCAATAGTTTTCATTGATTGCCATGAGCATGATATGATTGGTATTATGCTTTCTTGGTAGGGATATTCTTTGGTTTTTGGATGTTCTGATGCGAGGAAACCTTGCGAAGGGATGGATCACTAGGGAAAGGGGATGTCAAGGATCTTAGAAGGTGAGTGACTGCATAGAAGGGGTTGACTGGATTTCTCGAGGGACTATGTAGTAGAGAAGGGAAGGTCGGGGGATGGATTTGTTTTTGTCATTAGAAGTTCCATATGAAATCATATGCACATTGTGAGTGTTCCCTGGAACAATGAACTGACAACTATTCACTGAGAGAACATGTTGTGCACAGATTGTAGCACTGGACATCGAATGCAGGTTTTATTTTGGCAGTGGATTTTGGACTTCCTCAAAAGGTGTCTTATTGCTAAAAATGATGACCTCTACATTTCTAACTAGGTGGATCGAAATACACCTTGCAGATTTAATTTTAACATAGTAAAATCACTTTCACCGTGGAAAATAATTTACTAAAAGTCTTTTATTAAAATATTTTCTAATTTAAATAGAAAAACCCCAAGAGAATAATTAGATAAATCATTATTTATTTAATTTTCTGTAGGAATAATTATTAAATCATTATTAAATCATTTTTTAGTAATTACTCTTGGTCACATTTGACTAAGTCCATTGGGAATATTTAAATAAATCACTATTTATTTAATTTTCTTATACTATATTAGAATAATTATTAAATCACTATTTAATAATTATTTTTGATGTCACACCATTCTTAATTCTCACGAAATAATCAATAAATCATTTTTTTTGTTAATTATTTCTAAATAAATATGTTTAACCAATTTTAAAATTTTTTTCCCTCTACAATGAATATAATGAATTATTGCACGTGGTTAGATCTTGATCATAATAATCATCAACATTATTGTCTTTTTTTTTTGAGCTCCCATTTTTAGTTCTCCACTTTTTTTTTGGGTTTTTCACATATTGTGAGAGATAATCATTTTCTGAACCATCAAGGGTATTAAAGGACCCGTCCCACAAAGGGAGACTTGCATACTCATCTTTAGATCTCCTTCACCAGGTGCTATTAATAAAATATTTATTCATTCAACGTCTTTCCAATTGGGTTATCACATTGTGGATCTTTTATATTGTTTCTTTATATTCTAGATCATCTATACTCTTATTTTAGATTTTCCACTTTCATTGCAGATCTAAATTGCTACCATTCGTCAACTTCTTGTTAGGGTCACTTGTCACCTAGTCACTTAAGTGAAGTGTTTTTGGTACACATTCCAAGAAATTTCACACTAACAAATGGTGAGTCCACTAGTGTAATAAAAACATTCTTGGGTGACTAAAGTTTCAAAAAAAATAGGTCTTTTTATAGTTATTTTTAGCCTTTCAATTTCTATTTATAGGTGGTTTTCTAGTTCTTCCCACAAGCCATAGGTACAAATTGAGCAAGAGATGGAAAAATCTGTACAAAATTTCAGGACCAAGAGTCCTAGAAGAAAACACAGTTTTCAGCCCCTTAAGTGAGTTGCGGAACACAATTTTTGGCCTGAAATGTATGTTTTCCCCCATTTTAGGTTAGTGCCTGCATTTTGGAATTTTCTTAGAATTTTTTTATTTATTTTTTCAGAATTGCCAAGAGCATTGTTTGCAAACCAGTTTTGGGTACTTCACCGCCATTTTCAGTCTCCCTTAGGCCTAGATCCACTTTATTTGTCTCTTTGAGGAAGGAAATAACCCCCTAAGGTTTAGAGTACACCTCCACATTGTTAGGAAGAGATTTTCTGAGTGAGGAACCTAGGGTTTTCAACATTTTTAGCCATTGATTTTTAGAGTTTGATCCATTACTTTTCAACTATTTTGGATAGGTTTATATTACCTTTTCTCCATTTAGAGTTTGGATTTTCATTTTCCCGCTTTAGATCCCCTTGATACTCCTAGGTGTTAAATCTTCACATTTATCCTTTACAACAATTTTCACCTCTAATTTTTGTTATTTGTCTACAACGTTTGTAGCAAATTAGTGCCTTTAGATCCTAGTCCCTTGCCATTACATATTTTAGGTCTCTTTATGTGTCTTTAAGTAGCTTGTTTTCCTTCTCTTTCTTAGCTACTTAGTAGCCCTTGTGGGTGGGGTTTTGAATGTTTTATTAGCTATTTATTTTCTGTCATTTTTCAGATTCATTTACAGTATTTCAACATTTTTCTTTCAACAACACATGGCATCATGAAACATGCTTAATTAATTCATTAACTTGACACATTATTTTCACACACTCACACCCTAAGAGAACGTAAGCTTGGTTAACACCACTAAGCAAAGACTTAAAACACTACTCCTTAATAAATAAACACACATAGATTAATCCCACTTGGGCACTAGGGTCAAACAATCTTTTTAGTGTAGGTGTAAGATCAATGGAACAGGCTTCGAACAACACTCATCGATCACTTTCATTGAGACATAGAAGTTGACATATTAGGGAGCTTGAAATCCTTCACCATCCCATGATCAATGACTGAGTCTATCATAAACTTGATTAAGACGGGGTTAGGCTAGGTCATCATGTGAGCAGTTCTCCATGGGGCTACCCAACCTATGGTAGAAAATCCCGTGCCGTGGTTGAATACCAAGAAACTCAATACTCGACCACTCTCATGGGATGAAGGTAACCGTAGTGGTCAATCTTAGGAAAGCACCCTATAGGACTAGCTGTGGGAAGCAGTTGGTTCTATACCCCACCTTTCTCTCGAAAAATAAGTTCATGGTGATGAGATTCAATCAAGTTAGAAGATATCTAGAAGGCCATCTGTAATAGTATATCTATGATTATTTAAGTATTTAGATAACCACCACACTAGGTGTTTACTTGTTGCTTGTCTATGTTTTATTCCTATGATCACCATTTAGTCCTTAGATGATTATTGTTTGGACATCAATGTAACCCATAGGAATTTTCCACGTTGAATTCGAGGTCTTCACCCTCAGTTCCCGTTAGGATGTATTACTCCTCCTCATCGAGTTAGATTTCATCCTCCCAGTCATCCATTGAGGCAACATTTTGATTTTGATTTTGTTGATTCATCCAGTTCATCCTTTGATTCTATGCCTTCTCAACCCCATATCACCACCATATTAGGCACCAACATGGGTGCAGTAACCCAAGGTGGTAACCGAGGTACCAACTAGGGTTCCCCACCAACGTAGACCCCATAGACGTGGTCAACCCTACTCCCTTGCTTCCTTTTATGGCTGGTTTAGGTCTCCCTGATTTTATCCAACTTATTGATGATCCCATTCTCTATTATCCCACTTCGCTAGCTATGCCTACTAAAATCCCTTCAAACATCCCAAAGTTTCAAGGTAACCTTGGAGAAGATCCAACTAATCATGTTCTCTCCTTCCACATGTGGTGTACATCAAACTCCATTACTGAATACTCTATCCTTATTTGTTTGTTCCAACACACTGGCACTGGAGTTGTTTCTAACTGGCATGTTGACCATTCCGGAGCTACTCATTCCACTTTAGCATCTCCTCCCACAACTTCTCTATCATATTTCTTGTTACCTCTCTCTTATGATACCAGTACCAAAAGTTTTACTTCTTTCCATGAGGAATGGCATAGAAGGAGGAATATCTATAAAGCTATTACTTTCGAAGATGGAGTCTATATGGATTGGTTCATTAAATAGTTGTTGGCCCCCATTACTAAATATGTAGCATCACACTTCCTCTAGTCTAAGGAATAGGCACTCCAAATAGCATTAAAATTATATCTGATCTACACCTAGTCAGGTTATGTTTACATTGTCATCCCTAATCTACCTCAACCTAGTTTTGTTAATGCATAGGGGGAATATCATTTTGAAGATGGCATAGTTAGAACCATATCGTACCCTCAACCATATGCTCCACCTCATGTGAGTTATGGTCCACCTCTGGGAGGGACCAATTCCAATTACAATTATCCCTCCCCCAATCCTCCACTAGGAAACCCTTATCCAAGTCCCAACACGCCATATGTATATCCCCATCTGCATCAACAGATGCCAAGGATAACTATTGCACTACCTATTTATTCAAATGTTTCCCAATCTCCTTATTATCACTATGCACAACCTAGAATGCTAGTTTCTTTGGCACCATTGCCCGAGCCCCCCATGCCTTCTCCCCCTCCGCCACAAAAACCACCTCTTCCACAAGGACAATTGTATGCTTAGTAGAGTGAACCCAATCTCCCTAGCCCCAAGAAAAGGAACAAGGGAAAGGGTAATCAAAACCAACAACCTCAACATAATCAAAGGAAACCAGGGCCCTACACCCAATGCTCCTGACGGTTCTCAATCAAATTCTATAACCCAGGAAAACGGTGGTCATCCCAAGCAAAAATAGGCTGACATACGAAAAAACCTTGCACTTGTTGTGGCATATATGGTCATTATACACATGAGCTTCCTATTTTACCACAAAAGTGATATGTATGGGAAGCTGAAGTAACATCTTGAGCATTGCAACCCACTGCTCCTCCTCCCCCTTCTGCTTTATCTCAACCAACAATGCTTACCAATCCTTTCCCTCACCAAGGATATATAACTACCCAACATACACAAGGTTAGGAAGCTCAACTAGCTCCACCATCTAGTCACCATGATTATCACATTCTTATGATGAATCCTAATGAGGTAAATACCAAGCAAGTCAACCGTCAAACTCGATCACACTAGCATGACAAGCCACCCACTATGTCAATGATTGAGTCCCAACCCAAAGTTTCCACCGAGCCTCTATTGTCATCCAAACATACCTTACAAATCCCTCCACCTAAGGTTCAATTTATTCCCAAAATCCTCAAAGACCTGCTATGTCGGAATGTTTCTTTCCAAGGCTAACCATACATATAGCATAATAGATGACGTGGTGCAGTCTCTTGCTGCCATGTCAACATTGGAACTCCTCTAGATGTGTTCATCCCAATGAATATATCTACTATCCTCCTTGGGTGCCATGGATCGTCGAGACAATCAAATGATTTTATTTCATGTTGACAAGTAAGAAAATCCTCCCCTACCTTCATCTGTTACATTTCAAATACCAGTCTCCAATAGAAACACCACCGTTCAATGGTGTATCATTGAGGAAGGCGCCCCGACTTGTGTGATGGATACTAGTGCCTGGAAGCCACTTGGTTCCCTTGAGTTATCCCCTTCTACCATCACTCTTCGGGCATGGGATGGTCATCTTTCACAACCCCTTGTCTTATATTGCAACTTCCTAGTCACAGTTGCCAGCAAGACTGTCTGTATTGTCATTGAAGTCATTAATGCTCCCTTACACAATAATATCCTTTAGGGTTGTAGTTATACTTATGCCATGTCAAATATTGCATCTCTACTTCGCCATACGATGTGCTTTCCCCATAATGGAAAAACCATTACTCTCAATCCATTGATGTACTATAACCCCAAGGCCCAGACTTCACCTCAGTCCAACATTTCATCAATGGTTGACAATACGAAAATCTCATCCTTCACCAATATCTCCCTAAGAGTCTAAAATGATTCCACTTTGGTTGGTGCTTAGTATGGTCCACTGCTTATTCCTTCAAAGCTTAGCTCATCCAATGTTTGCACACTTTTAGCATCAAAGAATTCCGACAAACGGTCAGGTATGCCTTCACAATAGACCACACCTCTAAAACATGTTATTCCTAACTCAAACCAAACTTCTCATACTACTTCTCAAGGATCATTTCCTTCATCTGGTGTCTCTCCTAACCCATTTCCGCCTAGAGCCATTCCCGTAGGCCTTAACCATTTTGGAGTAGTTCCTCAAGGTGACTATCCTTTTGGTAAGATACCATTCTTATTTCAACCTCCTCGATATATTCTACATATATCATGGCTACATTAACTCTAACCAACATTACCATTGGGATCCCAGTCTAGTACGTCGATCTTCTTGTAAAAAATCCACTCAATCAACTGAAACCTTACATTTCTTTGACCCCAGTCCCACCTGTTGTTCCTACCCTTGCCTTTGCTTCAGTTCCACAACAACCTCAACAAGAGCCTACTCCTATTGTAGAGTCATCTGGTGATGGGGGAAAATCCTAGAAAACAGGAACCAAATACAAGCCCCCCCCGACAAGTCCATGTTATATATCTGACTTCCAAATATAGTAAAATGGAAATATGCCCAGAAATAACAAGAGATAAATACATGAACTTCATATCATTATGAATGAAAACCCCTCAGGTCGGCCAACACCATACATTCACTCCTTAAGGAAGGAGAACACTCCACAAGCCATATTCTTTCCAATACAATAATCCTTGACATCTCTCAATGGGGAGTGTTTGGCCTGCATATTGGATTGATACATACAATGTCATCGGTCATTTCCATGGTTCTCTCAATACCATATATCTAATACAATGGGCTTATTACATTATTGATAACTATTTGTGGTCCCTTACATGATGTGGGTTAACCACATTATTTATTAACTATGGCCCATCCCATTATTACATTATTCCCTTGGGTACCTCCCTCTGTACCCAATAATATCCCCCTAGGTATACTACATTCCACCCCCCTTAAACATGTTTCACCCCTGAAACATAAGAAGAACACAAACACTAAGATCTACTCAAAAGAGTTTTCCATTTGTACCATGCATATGCATCTATCCATCCAAGAGAAAGGTGAACCCTTGATCCAATTGGTGCCTCTCTCGCTTGAGATGGAAGTTGAACCTGCTGGCTCTTATGTGTTGATGTGTTGTGGGTGGATTGTAGCACCACTCTATCAGTCATCCTAGGGTTATTGTCCTTGTTTCTCGCTCTTTTCCAACTTATTGGTTATTGTCTCGTTGGGTGATGTAGGTGGTGATATGCTGAAACTTTAACTGAGGGAATATCTTTCTTGAATTCCTCTACTATTGGTGCATGAGTGGTGTCTGGTGCTTTTTCTGGTTTGTGGTTTGATGTTTGTGTTTGTTTGTTGACCATCAAGGGCTCATCATCTGATGTGTCAGTGTCATTATAGCTTTATGCTTCTACCTCCATAGTCTCATCTTGGGTCTTAATGGAAATATCATGCAATGTAATTTTCTTCTTTCTATACCACAACTTCATAAATTTCTTCTGCACATTAATATTGACAGTATCGACAGAATCCATCCAAGGATATCCCAAAACAGCATCCATGTTATCCATATCTGAAGTATAAAAATCACAATGCAACACATACTTATCCATATAAAGCTTCAAATCTTTATAAACTTGAACATCCCCATTATCAACCTGTGTGTTTTCAATGTGTTTTGTTGGAACTTGCAATTTTTTTGCCAAATTAACATTGATAAAATTATTCTTGCAACTAGGATTTATAGAAACAATGATCTTCTCATTATGAATCAATCCATGAACTTGTAATAAGGAGATACCAGTAGAAAATAACCCTTTAAGTTTCATGGTTTCCTTCTTTCATGTAAAAATAAAATCTTTGCTAGGTTTTTTCATTTCGTACTTTCCAATATGAGACCATTTGTCCAGAAATAGTGTTTCAATTTTGTCAGCACGACAAAAATTCATAATCTCACTGTCAAGTGATTTTCACCATATAGCAGTCTCATCTTTCAAATAATACCATATTTTTTCCTTCCAATACACTAGAAAGTCAACTTTCTAATCTTGTATAAATTTTTCAATAGTCGGCCCATCATTTTTTCTTGAAAACATATTGCTAGAAGCCATGAAGAGGGTTTTGAAAAAAAATTCACTTGGAAAAAATTTAAAATGGCCACAATTCGATGAATATTGCTTAGAATCCTTGTTATGACCTATTTTCAGATATGGAACAACCATTCTACATCTTCCCATGTGATAGAAATCCTGATCGAGGCACTCCAAAATTTTAGATTCACGTTGCAACTCTCTTGCGATCACAAAAATTCTTAAAAGGGAGTTGATTTTAAATAAGCGATATCTCCCTCATCCGGAATCCAATTTGACGGATTATTTTTTTGAAATTCGGTAATTGTTCCAGAGCATCTCAGACTTGTAATGAGTTTCTCAAAATTCCCCACGAAAATGATAAAAAATTAATTGGATATCTGTCGTCCATGAATTTTTGTCACAAAATTTTTGTAACACAACTGATTTTTAAATCACTGATATCTCCCTCATTCAGACTCTGATTTGGCTGATTTATTTTTTAAAATTGGGTATTTTCTCGCCAAAACTCCAGATATATAATTTTTTCTTCCAATGTTTCACCAGAAGTGACATATCTGATCTGCGAGCTTGGCGCCCCAAAAGTTTCCTGCAAAAAATTAAAATATATATATCTCCGGTTGCCCAGGAAAATGCTCTAATGCCACTTGTTATCCATCTAGCTTGCAAATATAATAAAATGGAAATATTCCCAGAAATAATAAGAGAGAAATAGATGAAATTCAGATATTTATTAATGAAAACCCTTTAGGTAGGGAAACACCATACATTCACTCCTTAAGGAAGGAGAACACTCCACAAGCCATATGCTTGCCGATACAATAATCCTTGACATATCTTAATGGGGAGTGTCTAGCTTCTATATAGGATTCATAGAGACAATACCATGGGTCACTACCATGGTTCTCTCAATACCATATATCTAATACAATGGGCTTATTACATTATTGCTAACTACTTGTGGCCCCTTACATGGTGCGCGTTAACCACATTATTTATTAACTATGGCCCATCCCATTATTACATTATTCCCTTGGGTGTCTCCCTCTGTACCCCATAATATCCCCCCTAGGTATACTACACTCCAACTCCTACAATGTCGCCAAATACTCTTGCTCCTTATGTTTTCCTTGATGTTTCTAGTCATGCCACCAAGAATTGTCTTAAACTCCCTCATGTTAAAGATGTGGTTGATGATACCTTCCTTTATTCTAATATTCCCGAGGTCCATGTCACCTTACCTAAGTTAGCTAAGAAGAATAGATCATTACACACAAACCATCCTTGCGCTTTGTGTGATAATTATGGCCACTATTCCTATCATTATCCCCATCTCAATGATTTTTGTGATACACTACAAGTTCTTCACAAGTTAGTGGCTATTCATAGTGATTCCACCTCTACTCTACCTACATATTCTGGTCCTACTCCTACACCAGAACAGGTCTCTCAAACACCCATTGTGATCCTTTCCCCTAGTGTCGCGATGATGGATAGTACCACTCTTTTTCTCTATGTGTTGTCATCCATGAGATCGATGCATTGGAACTCCCTTGATGTCTCCTATTGTTATTCTATTAACCCTTCTTCGATTGACACCCGAATATCAACATTGGTATATATTCCATCCACTTGTCATATGTCTCCAAACATTGACGATTCATATCTGAACCTTATCTCTCATGAAGATGCTTCAGGTAGCTCTTTGCCATCATGTGGTCCTTCTTCCTCCATTCTGCCTATCTTCCATTCTAATGAAGACATCATGGAAGCTATGACCACCCTTGATTATCCTTTGGATGATATACACCATCGTGCATAATTCCTTCCGCAACAAACCCATGACCAATGTGTTGTGGAGTCCAAAGAATTCATTCATCATGAAGCTAATTGGATCAAAAATCCCATTCTTGCACTAGATTCTTTATAATAAGGAAATATGGATAGCAATTCCCCAACCATAAAAATCAACATTTCGAACAAACCAATGGTCAAAGAAAAATTTATCTTGGAGCCATAGTGCACCCCGAAAGAAATTGATGCTTACACAAAGTTATTTAAGGAATTTCATGATGTTTTTTCCATGTCTTGTTCTAAAATGCTTGACCTTCAACCCACCATTATTTAACATCACATTGACACTTGGCCCGATTCCATACCCATCTGCCAAAATAAAGGCCTATTCATCCTTTGAAATGTGAAGCTATCCAAGTTGAAGTTGATAAGCTCAAGCAGGTTGCTTTCATATATCCTATTGAATACACCACATGGGTGTCCAATCCAGTTCCAATTCTCAAGAAACAAGCCACCATCTGTGTCTACTTTGACTTCCATGAACTACATAACGATTGTCCCAAAGACAACATTCCCCCACCCTTCATATACCAAGTGATTGATGAGTGCGTGGGGCATGATATTCTATCCTTTATGGATGGATTCTCTAGATACAACCAAAAATGTATCCATTATGATGATCAGTTTAAAACCACTTTCACTAGTCTGTGGGAACTTTCTCTTAAAAGGTCATGTGTTTCGATTTAAAGGGGGCCACTTTTCAACATGGCATCTAATACTAATTTCACGACTTGGCCCATATTATACTTATGTATCCAAATGATGTCACTACTTGTTCCAAACTTTGGTCACAACACCTTCATGATTTGCATATTGTGTTCCTATGAAATTGCAAGTATGAGATTCGCCTCAATGCCCTTAAGTGTGTCTTTTTCATTTCGAACAGGTGAACTTTAGCCTTCATTATGTCCAATATAGTGTCACGCTTAACCCGTTCAAAGTTTAAGATATCCATGAACATCTTCCTCCATGTACACTTCACTATTTGCAAAGCCTCCAAGACGAAGCTAACTTTCTTACTCAATTTGTTCCTTACTATGCCACCACGGCTCATGGGTTTATTAGACTCCTTCTATCTACCATTCCATTTGTTTGTGATAACCAACATCAATAGTCTTTCGATGCCCTTAAACGTGCTCTTAATTCTACTCCCTTTATTAGTCCACCTAAATTTGAGAGGGATTTCATCTTGTACACCTCTACATCCACCCATTCGGTTGTTGGTGTCCTCATACAAGAAGATTTTGGAGGTATTCATAATATCATATACTATGTTAGTAAGAACCTTAATAGTCTTCTGATCTCGTACTCCCATGAAGAAAGTCTAGCGTTGGATGTTGTGTTCTTTGTTCAAAAGCTTCATCATTATATCTTTAGATGTACCACCAAAGTTGTGATCAATTCCAACCCCATAACTTTCATGTTGGGTCAACACATAATTAGTGCTAAATATGCCTGTTGGATCATTATCCTTTCAAAATTCTACCTTGAAATTGTCAACCTAAGAATAAGAAAGGTTTAGCCATTTATGAATTTCCTACCAATGTGCCTGATCCGCCGGTTAATGATGACCTTCCAGATGAACACTTGTTCACCATTACCTCATATGATCCCTTGTAGGGTGACATCCCTGCCTATCTACAAACCCGTAAATTCATGCGATGATTGATGATGTATTTGACATCAAGCCCCTTGCTACCTCCTCATCGGCGATGATTTTTATCATCGCAGTGTCGATATTGTCCTTCATTGTTGTCTAACCTATGATGAAGCTGAGCAAGTTCCCAATGCTTTCCATGGCAACAATTGTGGTGGCCACCTCTCCAGAATGGACACTACCTAGAAGATCATGCATGCTTCATACTTTTGGCTTCCTCTCTTTAGCGATTGTATTGAGGCAATCAAACACTATACCAATTGCCAATTATACACCCCTAAGGCATGAGCTACACCTATGCCTCTCAATATAGTTATCACAGATAGTCCTTTCTTTAAATGGGTTATTCAATCTTTGGAGCATCGACCCCCATCCATTAATAACCATAAGTATATTATCATGTTTGTCGAATATTTTATCAAATGGGCCGAAGCCATGATAACACTCAATAACAGCAAATCTACTGCAGGCCTCTTCCTTTTCAATGATGTTATCGCTCTATTTGGTGTTCCAAAACAATTTGTCTCTAACCATGGTTGAAACATTGAAGATGTGATATGGCATGAGCTATCCTCCTAGTTGAGTTTTGAACATCAAAATGCATTGTCTTATGACCCCCAAGGAAATGGCCAAGTTGAAGCTGTCAGTAAGATTCTTAAGACTATTCTTTAGAGGATGCTGAATAAACACAAGACCAACTGGCATTTAATTTTCTTCCATTCTTTGTGGGCCTATATAACTTTTTTTTAGACCATCGTTTCACTCCTTTCCACCTTGATTTAGGAGAGGAGACAATTTTACCAATCGAGTGCGTAATACATTCCCTTCACCTTGCCATTGAACTCTTCCTAGACACCCAACTTTAGAAAAATGACTCATCGTGCTTGCGCGTGCAACTGAAGACCATCGTGTTGCATTACAAACCATCAAAGTGGCCAAAAAGTGCACCAAAGATCAGTATGACCGCAAAGTACATCCCTGTACCTTCCATGAAGGCGTCCTTGTTCTTGTGTATGACCAAGCCCATGATTTCCTAGGACATGGGAAGTTTGAACCATTATAGTTAGGGCCTTATATCATCCTATGTATTTGGGTGAGGGGGCATACATGTTGGAGGATCCAGAAGGAAAAATGCTCTAGATTAAGAAATTTTACGCATAACATTTCCCATTGAAATGTGTGTATCTCTTTCTTTCTTCTTGCATTTAGGAATTTTGCATCTGCCACATTATTACACATTATTTTTTTCTGTCTTTCAGATGGATCAATCATCCACGCCTTATATCAGTTTTGCCAATGGTGTGAGTCGCTTCACTAGGAATCTAGCCTTGACATCTTGGGCTATTTTCACCCACATCATTTTGTTAGTCCACTCCAACGGTGTTCGCATTGGATCTGCCACCAATAAATATGCTGAATATGATGTTATGATAAGTTTGTTAGTCAATGCCCTTAACTGTCACATCCTTCACCTTCATGTTTGTATTGATTCCTCGCTACTTGCTGCACACTTCAATCATGTTTATCGTGTGCATAATCCTATACTATTTAGAAAATATCTTTGTGTTAAGCTTTTGGTGCATGAATTTGAATCAGTTTCATTCAATCTGTTCCTACAGCTGAGAATCACTATGCAGATACCATTGCAGATAGAAATCCAAATTAGGATTTTTCACATGTAACAAGACATCCATAAACAAATGGCGAGCCACAATCGTCACAAAATCTACATGATCATAAATATGTATCGTAATAGAATGTTTCTAGTTCACTTCTTTAAATACATCAGACATGGACACTCACATGTTGTCATGAAACAAAAAAGGGGACCCGCATGTCCTTATGGGTAATCACTATCATTTGGAGGCTCTCTAGCCAACAAATCCATTCCATGAGCCCATAGATCGCATACTTCCTGACCAACCATCGCAAGGCACCGAGTGATTGCTTGCCACTTGGAGTGAATACCTATGCACTAATTTGTATAGAAATATTCTAAATCATGCCACCCACAATCTATCACCATGATTAGTAGCACATCATATCTGCATCTAAGATCCTCCAGTAGAGCACCATCACTTGGTCTCTGTTACGCTTAGGTACCACACTGATCTGAAACCCATAGCGCTATGAATCATCACGCATATCCTGTTGGTACCACAACATTTAGAAATTAGTACCAGATACATATATTTCTCAAACTATAAATGCATCAAAGATATAGGAACTTTCACTTACCATTTAGGCCCCATGCTCATCTTTCTCAAACTATAAATGCATCAAAGATATAGGAACTTTCACTTACCATTTAGGCCCCATGGTCATCCCAGTGGAAGTGGTAAGTTAGGATCACCTTGATAGTTCATGCCACTGCATGGATAGTCGTATATGTATATTGGCATCTCAATACGATCAGGGAAAAACTCAACTTATAACACTCACTCAACTCCCCCTCCTCCTCCTCATCTCAGTAGGTACCCGTAGTCTCACATCCACAGCTCCTGTGGGCCCCCACCATGGATCTGAACATGAGGTTGCATAGTGGGGATCTTCACAAAGAAGAGTGAGCATAAAAAGGTCCCAAATTAAAAACTATCATTGGTCCTTTGTCTACATAATTTAAATTCTTGTTTTGAAGTTGACAACATCATCAGGGCCAACCCATAGTAGGTCCCTCCTAGTACACTCTGCACCTGCATCATCTGCCCTCCTGTGATATGGTGGAAGGCATGACTACCATAGATCCATAACAACGTTGTAGTTGTAGCTCATTTACCTACCCTCTTGAAGTCATTGATCGGGGGTTCATTCCCTTTGCATGACTCCCTGGTACACAATGACAATCAACAAACTCATCAATATGCCTCCCATGAGGCAGCACTGGATGTGTGTCCCCTACCAGCCCCAAGGCGGGTAGTCCTGTGAGAAAATATATGCCTTGGATCGTGATGTTGATCCCATGGCCTTGTACCACAAAGGCGTCCAGATCTAGGTCCTAGTTACTCACTGTCCTTGAAACCAAGGACTCATCAATCCTCATCATAGTGTTCTCTAAGGACTTCAACACACAATATTGCACCAAGAATGCTACCACTCCTTGATTCCCCTGAATCTCAACATAGAGGGATGCCAAATCTAATTCTCACCATAATATCTTTAACTCTGCCATACCTGTAAAATACCATTTTTTTTTTTAGTCAAGAGTCAAAGGCATTCATGACCATTACATAGCTTCAGCTTCTAGCATACCACCAAACCTGCCCATCCCCCCAACTGAGAACACTGTTTTTCTGTCAAAACTACATTGGACACACTTGTGGGCCTCATTCCGATGCTCGAGAGTGCAGATAAGGCCCCCAAAAGGACATTGTGACCATGAGGATGAACACAGATCCCCTATAGAAAGCTAAAGCCCTAATTTGAAAATCTAATCCACAAAAAAATATGACTAAGGTTAGGCCACCTACCTCCAACTTACAGATCCTAATTTCAATGATTGGTTCATCCACTACAAGATCGACAATATTTAGAGCCTTCTTCACCTCTCCAAATTCTCCATAGATCACTATGCAAATAAGGGAAAAAACAATTTTATAGGAAAAGACCTAGTTTTCCATCACCCATTGTGACCAAACCATAACTCTATTTGACAAACCATCAACATCGTTGGAAAGCTCCCACTAAGTTCTATAACAGGTCTCTCTTTGTTTTTGGTAATTTGAAACTTCACCCTGAAGCCATTTTTTCCATGAGGGCTCACTTTGCTGCCTCTTAAAATAAAATCTCTTCATTTGAGCCACCCGTACTCTAGTACCACTTTACCTTTGCATTGGTTGATGCACATGTCAATTTTTGTGATGAGTAACCATCAGTTACTCATGTTTTCGTGGTCGTGTCTAGGACTCCCCTATGTGTTAGCATCATCGAGTCACCCTTGTTTAAAGAATTTGGGATGTGTTACCCTTGTACTTATGGCATTTGCTCTAAGTCCCGTTGAACCCTCTTATAGTGTTTCATTCATTGTTGTGCTGCATTCTTCCACATTTAACTCATATTTGGCCTCCATTTGTACTAATTTGTCTTTACCAAACCCCTGTTTGAGTCATTGACCATCCCCTTCAGAATCGAGTCAGTCATTTCCAATTAAACCATTCTTATTATGCTCTAACAATTGAAGTCGTCAGTCTAGCACCCATCTTGTTTCCTTCCATCACCATCCCTAGTGTCACTCCATCATTCACTCTATTATGATCCCTCATGCCTTTTTTGAGGATTACTTATTACCTTAACTCTAGTGGGCCCTCTTCTATTGACCTCAACACATTAGTTCCAGAAGATTGGTCTAGAGGATGGTGTACCTTGGTCGTTGAGGTGCTCGACATCAACTCCTTATCGCATGGTTGAGATTCATACACTTGTTGGCTCAGTGATCCATATGATTTTCGCAATTATTCCTGAGTGTGCGTGATATTTTCTAGACCTCATGAGGGAGTGGCCCTTCAGGTAGCACCCCACATGCCCAAATGATCATTGATCTTGCTCCAGTAGAAAATGCAGTTCCACAAATATGATGGGTTCAGCTTCCTCTACTTGTAGCACCCACAACATGCATGTCTCCTTCATATGACTCATTCAGATCTTCAAATTCCTTTCTGTTTGGCAAGGCATCTCTGGTTGTGATTCCTACTCACCATGTCAGCTTCAGGGGAATTATATCTCATGTACTCAAATGTTATCGTATTTAGTCCTGCCCTATGTTTTTCCTGGTGCATTATATATATTGGATTCATTATATTATTTTTTGGACCATTGATGCTAATGTATCACGTATCATGCACATGTAATGTGTAGCTCATTCCTAGATTGTTGGGCTCATCACTATTATTTCTACATAGTAATCTCAGTGGGCATGGTTATGCCTCCCCTGCCCCATTTGAGATCATGTAATAGGACATGAAAAGAGACTTCTATCAGTTTAGAAGGTCTCACCCCCTCCATTATTCATCTATACTTGAATTTCTTCAGTTCTCTCTCCCTATTTGACTCCCCTTTTGGTGTCTCAAGGTAGTGTAATCTAGAACATATTTCAGCCATATGATTTCGCACCATTCTTAATTCCCAGAAAATAATTATAATTCATTTTATTTGTTAATTTTTTACCATTAAAGATATTTAACCAATTTTAAATATTATTTTCCTCTCCAATAAATATATTAAATTATTCCAAGAGATTAGATCTTCATTTGGTTCATATTAATTTATTATTCTCCATTTTGTAGGCTTATGAATGTGACTAGAGGGATACAGTCAAATTCAGGTAATGTTGTGCTAGTGTCTGGGAGTCCAGGTCAGTGAAAAAGAAGGTTAACTCAGAGTTTGGAAATCTAGAAGGGTGGTTTAGCCCTTGGGGGTCCTCTAGCACTTGAGAGAAGTCAATAAAGTCTTTGTTTTTTGACTCCATTTCATTAAGGTGATCTAGGAGATTGAGTCATGTCATAGTAGCCCCCAACTCATGTTCGCCTTGGAAGGGTGATGAAAGTGACTAAATGTGGGAGGTGGTGTTACAAGATCATTGGAATTAAAATTGGAGCTCTAATACATGGTCATATTGGATTAAATTTTCAATACCAAACATTTGGGACTAAAATTTAGAGCTATGATATACGGTGGTACCAGAGAAAGGTGTCAACGCTATACCTTTCAGATTAAAATATGGAGTTCTTATAGGAGTGGAAAGAGAGAAAATTTTCATGAATGTAGTTTTGGGATTAAATGTTCGAGATTTTATATAGACTTACATCAATGCCAAGGTTAAACACTGAACCTAAAGAGGCTAACAAAAAAATGATCAAATTTAATATCCCAGTTTAGTCATTGTATATGTTTATTTTTGGTTTGTAGTTGTTGTGGTTTCTAACCTTGATATAATATTGCTATTTACTTTTCTCCAACATGTATAATTAACATGGGTTTAATTTTGTGAACAACTTTAGATCAACATGATTAAGCAGTGACATACCAAGTGATATATTACTATATTCATGCCAATTTTGATTACTAATTGTGCACATCTAACAACACATAGGAAGATACAAATTCCAACAATAAATAGAGGAAAGAGTAGCAAAATGGCAGAGTATAACATGCCAAAATTCTATCATCTTTAAGAAGACGACTTAGTGGGAAAAATATGAGAGAAAAATTCTCTTCATTGGATGGACACCCTTAGGAGTTTGAGAGATAAATTGAGAAGTTGTAAAGTAGATAATGAAAGGTTTTTCAAAGAATAAGAAAGAAAATAAGAGTTGAATGTAATGTTTTTGTATTTATTATAGAATCAACAAAGGAATAAGCAACATGAGCTTGGTTCTAACTATTTAGGTGATCACAAATCCAAGGAAAGTCTGCCTGAAATCTAGAAGTGGGTATTAGAAACAAATAGGGAACAAGAAAAAAAGTCAAGAAAAAGGTATAAGCAAGTAAGTGAAGTCATGCTGAGGGGAAGAACCCTACTTATGACCTCAGAAAGAGTGTCAATAAACTATTATACATTTTCTATTGTAGTAACTGGAAGACAACATGAATGAAGGACGAGTAGGAGGAGCTCAATGCTAGAGGATTTCACAACAGCATATCCTCCTATCTTTGATGGATAAATAAAGAAGGATACATCTACCCCCTCCCTAGGATAGATGATTTGTTGGATCAATTGTAGCAAGGAAAATAATTGACCAAGTTAAACTTAAAGCTTGGATATCAACAAGTTCAAGTTCAAGAAGAACATTCCTGGAAGACCACCTTGAAAACCAACCAATGATTTTATGAGTGGTTCATCATGCCACTTGTCCTATGGAATGCCAAAAATAAATTTATGACATTAATGAATGATCTATTACATCCTTTTATATATTCATTTTTTTTAATCCTTTTTGATGATATATCAATATAGAGTGCTACCTAGGAGGAGCAGTTGCCACATTTGACATAGGTGATAGAGACATTAAAGAAGCACTAGCTGCTACATAATATAGAGAAGTGTGAGTTTGCACAACAATATTTGGTGTATCTTGTGTATGTGATAGGTGGAGGAGATTTGAAGATAAATCCTACCAATATGGAGGCCATCATGAAATGACTAATGCCTACTATTTTTTTTAGGTTAGGAGTTTCATCGAGAAAGTACAGTACCTGATAAAATCCATAGCCTCATTTTCAATGGTAGAAACACCATTCTATTCCATGAAAATGATTGGAAAGAGTTTCCAATGGGCGAAAGGTTAGAAAAGGGCCCTTGTGAAGTTAAAGAAGAAGATCATTGATGCACTAGTTTTGGCATTATGAAACTTTTTTCATCCCTTTGAAGAGGAAATAGATACAATTGGGTACTTTGTGTAAGTAGTCATAATGCAGGGAGGAATGTTTGTATGCTACCATTTTGAAGTATTTCATGGAGTTTCCCTTAACTACCCTACCTATGACAAGGAGCTTTATGACCTAGTGTAAGTTATGAAGAAGTGGAAGCACTATCTAGTGGGGAAGGAGATATTAATTCACATATATCATGGACTAGTACAATACTTGTAGGCCCAGAGTAAGATATAATAGGAATTATAAGTGGATGGGGTTTCTACAACAATTTTATTTGGTGACCAAGTACAAGAAGGAAAACATAAACACGTTGTATGGTATGCTTTCAAGGTCATCCCATCAAATATCACAATTTTGGGGACACTTATGCACATGGAGCCAATCGCCCATGATGCATACACAGAGGCATATCAAGAGGATGTGGACATTAAGAAGGTGTTTTAGTAGTTGCAGAGTCAGAACCATGTGCACTATGATGACAACATTGGTGAAAGCCATCTCTAGGAAAAGTTATTCTATAGTCTGGATAAGTTATGTGTGCCTGAATGTGAGTGATTTTAGACAATTAGATAGGCTCACAGTTCCAAGGTTCTAGGGAACTTTAGTGTAGGGAACATCAGGGACAACATGTATAGGTGTGTGTATTGGCCCAAGATGTAAAAACATGCAGATAGGTTCATAAGAGGATTCATTCTTTCCTGTACCAACAATCATAGAAACATAAAATGGGGTCTATATCATCCCTTACCTATACCCATTCATCCTCGAGAGAAAATTTCCATGGACTTTGTGGGAGGTTTGCCAATAAACAGGAAGGGACATGACTTCCAATTCATAGTCATTAATAGATTCAACAAAATGTGTTCTCTAATGCCTTGTAAAAGGACCATCAATGGGAAAGAATCAACAAAAACATTCTTTGTACAAGTATGGGTGCACTTTGGGATGCTAAGGAGCATCATTTTAGACAAGGAAATGAGATTTATCAGTGCATTATTGATTATATTGTTGGGGAGGATGAACACAAATTTGAAGCGATCCATAACATTCCATCCATGGAAAGATGGGTAAGTAGTCACAATGACTTTGGTGCAGCTTTCGAGGGGTTGCAACCAAAAGCATGTGAAGACCTGTGATGAAAATTTGTTATGCATATAACATTCTTATAATATAGAAATCAATCAAGGTGGGAGATAGAGGATGGCTACAATTTAAAAAGGAGAGGCCACAAGGGCCTAATATGAAAATCAAGGCTTTGCAGTATGGTCCCTTCGAGATACAATAAAACTTTTGTGATAATGCCTATTGACTCAATTTACCACCACATTTGTGCATTTACTTTTTTGTGAATGTAGTTAATTTAAAACTTTATAAGCCTTTCATGCTAGATCAGGAAGGGGAATAGGCCCAACCCTCTATGGACGATTTGGCACTAGATGCTCAAGAAAAGTTGATAAATGATACAATTTTGCAGAAGAGGTTCAAAACTATAAGGTAGGGGTAGCATGACCATCGGAAAATTAGGTTGAATAGACAAGTTTTAGGAAAACCTAAATGGTACACATGATAACAGGTTGAGGAAATATTTTGTCACTTCATTTAGTAGAAGGTTTTGGGGACCAAAAGACTCCCAATGATATGAAAATCATCCTTGAGTGACCTCAGTTAGTTAATTAATGAATGAAGGTATTACAAACTCATGTGCTGGTGTGTGTCTATGTTATTTTAGGAAATGGATCGATCAGATTGCAAAATACACAGACACTAGAAAATAAAAAGCAATAGAGAAACACAGTAAGCAAATACAAGAACACAACAATTAATAAGGAGATCACCCTATCTTATACGGATACATCTCCGGTCTAGCTCTCAGTGGTTTCCTCTTATTGTGTCTTTAAAGTAGAGAATTACAATGAGGAGCTCAATCTAAGTCTCCTCAAACAGAATTGCTTGGCAAGGTGGTTCTTGGATTCCCTAAGCCACTAGTGTGCACAAACTCTTTTCCTTATGAGAACTTGACCTTTCTAGTCTTTAAGGGGAGGAGCCCAATATTGTACTCGATTCCTGACAGATCCCATTAGGGGTGGCTTGAACCTCTCCAGCTCTCTGGTGCTTGGCGTTGCTTGTGATCAGCTCAGCCCTCTGTCCTTTTGCTTTTGCTTCACTGTCTTTCCTTTGTTTTCACTATCTTCTTGATTTTCTTCTTTTTTTCCATCTTCGGTGTCCTTTTCTTTGTTTGTTCATTTCTTCAAAGCCGATCGATCTCATGGCTATTCAATTCCTCTTCTTCCTCTGTTGGGTCATCTACTACTGCTCCCTTCGGGTTTCCTGTCTTGGCGTCATCATCAACGACTCACAGGGAGTGGCCACTTGTCCTCTTTTGAACTGCGCCAGCTCTTCCTTATTAGTTTGGTCCCTTAGTTTCATTAGGAAATGACTCATCCGCCACCTCAGCAGTCAAATCAGACATCAGATCCTCATAGTTCTCATTTTAATCCCCTATCAAATCTGGTTCTTTCATTTGGCGCGTTGTCGGCCGTTAGATATGGAACCTCTTGATCCAATGTCATTCACTCGTTTTGCATGATTGACTTATTAAACTGTTAGCATGCGATGAGCAGTGGTTTTCTCTCTCCTCCACCTGCGACGCATTAGGCGCTTAATGGAATCGTTAGGTTTCAGCCAAATCCACTTACTGCCCAAGGGTGGCCTCGATATATACCATTGGTTTTTGGAGCGTGGGTCCTGCCTTTAGCCTTTTTCTCTTTTCCCCATGGTTTTCCTAGCTTCCTTGCAATCGAGCACTTCAGGGCCTTTCCATTTCAAGGCATTTTGCCTAGTGATGCATGATTGCATCAGAAACTACCTCCTTTTCCCATTCTAGGCTCCCCAGGTGCTAGTTTCACCTCCTACGCAGTCTCCATGGGCCTCAATCAGCGCGCTTTAACCAAGGTCCTCGTCACTCGACACTGACTGTCAACTACCACTATTCAGAGGTTTTCTTGATCGCTCTTTGCTCTTGAATTTGAGGTTTTATCCTGATCTGATACAATCATGGTGCTTTGATTATTCTTCATGGAATCCAATTTGAATCATAGCCTTCCCACTAAAAAATCTTTTGGACAACCAAAATTTGGTTTTCAACCATCGACTATGCGAGGTTACTATTGTATCACTTGTCCAATCTCAATCCACTTTGCACTACTTGGCTTTGAGCCCTTGAGCCTTACTCTGATGTACTCAACATCTCCTTTACACGTTGTGCTCAACTTCCTATCTAGAACTGTGTCTTCTTGCAACTCATTAAGATATTCAGGTAGCAGGTCATCAATAGAAGGCAATTGACTCTGCTCTTCGGGATCCTCAATTATTGAAGGTTTAAAAAATCTCAAGCAATTTGCATTTACGACTGAGTAGATGTGCATGTAAGCTGGTAGATCAAGGCGAAAATCATTTTCACCAATCTTCTCAAGTATTTTGAAAGGTCCATACTTGATGGGCTTTAGCTTTTTACCTTCACCTTGCATCATGTCCTTCATGATGTACAGCTATACTTGGTCACCAATTTCGAAACTATGCTCCATCTGATGCTTGTCATGCCTAGCCTTGTATTTGGCTTGGCTCTTTTCCAACTATTCCTGTATTGCTTGGTGGATCTTCTGGATTTGTTCAATGAACCTAGTTGCCCTATCAACATCACTGTGTCCCTCAGCTGTGGTATCTTTAACAAAGAAAAAATCCAAAGGAGACCTTGGGGTGAAACCAAAATAGGTCTCAAAAGTATATCTCTATGTAGAGGAATGTTTTTCTCTGTTGTAAGCATGCTACACATAACACAAATGTTCATCCCAAAGCTAGGATGTTTGCTGCAATATCCTTTGAGTAACTGGATCACTGTCTTGTAAACTACTTATGTCTGGCCATCAGTTTGTGGATGAAAAGCTGTCCTTTCTTTAGTTTGGTGTCCATCAGTTCCCATAGACTTGACCAAAACATCCCCACAAATCAGGTGTCTCGATCAGATACAATGGAAGTGCCTAATCCAAAATGAACCCATATATGTTCAAAGAACAGTTTTGCAGTTTGTTCAACCGTAATTTGTTTATTACAAGGTATCAAAATACACATTTTGTTGAACCTATCCAAAACAACATATAGATAATCATGACCTTTCCTATATTTAGGTAGTCCTCCAACAAAATCCATGGAAACACTTTCCTAAGGGTGAGAAGGAATTGGTAATGGAGTGTACAAGCCTAGTTTTATGTTGTCGGGCTTGCTTTTAGCACACATAGTACACCCTCTTACATACCTAGAAACTCTCATTCATTTTTGGCCAATAACAAAATATTTGCAGTTGTGCAATTGTTTTACTTACCCCAAAGTGACCTGATATCAGAGAAGTGTTTTCTTCTATAATTATCTTTACTCGCTCAATTTGTGCATAAATTCCCACAATGGTATAAGAGTCGGTCCTTTACATGATAATCCAATTCTTATCCTCTTTTTCCTTCACATAAAGTTGCATATACATCTTTGAAATCTATATCTTGAGCATATTATTCAACATAACTCTCATGTAACACCTAATTATGCTTAAGTATAGTAGATGCATTTATAATGGGTCTAGATAACATGTTTGCAACTGTATTGTTTATGCCTTTTTTATATCTAATGACTAAATGAAACTGTTGTAGAAAACCCATCCACCTATAATGTTTGGATTGCTGCAACTTATTTTGGGAGTGTAGATATTGAAGCGATTGATGATCAATAGGTATTACTATCCCTTTGCCTATTAAGTAATGTTTCCACTTTTTCACACTCTCAACTAATGCATACAATTATTTATCATATGTAGGATAGTTAACTACTATAGGATTAAAAGTGTTAGAATGATAACATGTGGGTTTACCATGATGTGTCAACACTCCACCCATGGCATAGTCACAGGCATCTATTTGGATCACAAATGGTCTTTGTAGATCAGGTAGTGCTAGTATAAGTGTTGTACTAACCTTTTCTTTCAAGGTGTCGAAGGCTTTCTAATGTTTGCCTCCCCACTAAAACACCTTGTTCAATCCTGTTAAGGCATGTAAGGGATCTGAAATTGAGGAAAAGTTAGAAATGAACTTCCTCCAATATTGTGCTGCCCCTAAGAATCTTCTCACTTCTGTAGCAGACTTGGGTTTAGGCCATTTTACAATTACTACCAGTTTAGGGGGATCTATCTTCAATTCACCACCCCCTACTATATGACCCAAATAATTTATAGATGTTTTTACAAATAAACATTTTGAGAGTTTAACATGAAGTTTTTCTCTTTTCAAAACATCTAGTGTCTACTTAACATGCTTTTAGTTTTCTTCCCACGTTTTACTAAAAATCAGAATTTCATCCAGATACACAATAACAAAATCATCAAGAAAAGGTCTAAGTACATCATTCATTAATCTCATGAAAGTAGTAGGATCATTGGTTAAGTGAAAAGGCATAACCAACCTTTCATACAAGCCTTGCTTCGCTTTGAAAGCAGTCTTCCATGCATCTTGTTCTACAACTCTGACCTGATATTGTGCAAGTCTAAATTGGTGAAATAAACAACTTCCCTCAATTGATCTAAAATATCATCTATGCGAGGAAGGGGATAACGATTTTTTATTGTTATCTTATTAAGTGCTCGGTAGTCAATGCACATTCTCCACGAGCCATCTTTCTTTCTCACCAAAACGATTGGTGACCCACATGGTTATGTGCTAGGACTGATGAACCCTTTCTCGAGTAACTCTTGCACCTGCTTCTTGATTTGAACATTCTCTAAAGTAGACAAACTATACATTCCAATATTAGGCAAAAGAGCATCTTGCTGCAAAATAATATCATGTACTATTTCCTTTTTGGGAGGCTCACCTTTAGGTTCTTGAAACAAGATATCATACTCTGAAACAACATTTTCTAAATTAGCTTGCTGTTTAGCATTACAGCCCTCAAATACATTGGTTTTATCAGGTTTCTTTTCCTTTACAACCATCAGTAAGAATTGTTTGCATGAATTTATCATTCTTTTCATCTAACCTAAGTTTATGAGAGTATAATTACTCTTAAGCTTATGAGATCTTACAAAGTATTTGATTCCATCTTTGACAAGTAGATACTTGTTCTTAGCTCTATAGAAAATAGCTTTTCTATCATATAAGTAGGGACTTCCTAAAATAAATTTTGTCTAACTTAACCTCATCTACAAATTCTGACCCAAATGAAAACTTGAGTTTGCACTGTCTAGTCACTTGTAGTTGTGCTTTATCATTCAACCATCCTAATGGGTATGGTTTCTTGTGAGGAGTAATTGACAATCACAAATTCTTTACAATTGCTTCAGAAATCAAATTTACTTGTGAGCCACTATCAAACAAAGTATCAATCTTTTGATGTTTGGAAATAACTCGAATATCGAAAAGCTTATGTCTTTTTCTCTCATTTTCTTCATCAATAACAGATTGTGCTGAATTACTAGTAGATTCTTCATAATTCTAAGCTTTTATACCTATGGCTGGAATGGTTGTTTCATATCCCCAGTCTGACCCCAAATCTTTCTAAATAGCTGCAGTAGTCTTCTTCTTCTTGCCCTCGAACTTCTTAGGTCTCAGCTCTGGATGCAGAATCCAACAATGCTCATCATCATGCCCATCCTTTTTACAGTGAGTGCATGAAGCCTTGCTTTTCTATGCAGTGTTAGCCTTCCTTGCTTTCCACTTCTACTTTCTTTTCTCCTTGCTCTTTCTTGCAGTGGGTTGGGATGGTCCCCCAAATTTTGGATTTGCATTCTTTCCTCTAGCTTCTAGATACCCCATCTATACCAGTGGGATTAAGCATGAGGATGGTATGCCTTATGTAGCTGTGTAGACCACCAATGTACTTCAACATAGTCTCTGGTGAGTCTAATGAGATTTCTAGAATTAGTGCTCTCTTTCTAAATTCTTTAGTGTACCCTTGCACACTTTTCCCTTTCAAATGCCGAAGAGTTTCCCAACTCATCATGGCTTGTTGTATGTAGGCCAATGGATAGAACTTCTTTTTGATTGCAGACACAAATTCATTCCCGATAGAGATATTCCTACCATGTCCTTTCATGCCAGCTTGGGTTCTGCCTTCCAACTAAACCAAATCAGTGCCTCCAAGGCATAGGCTTGCGAGCTGAATCTTGCTCTTGTCTGAGTCAATGTTCTACACTCTACAATACACATCAATTTATCTAATCCAATTGTCCAACTTTTCTTAATTTAACTCTCCATCATATATAGGAAAATCAAATTTAACATCTAGCTTGATCAAATATGCTTTCTTGTTATGTACAGGGCTATTAGGAGGTGTGAAAAATCTTTCCTCTTTCCCTTTTCCTTTTGAGTGGTCATGGAAATGTGATTCCTTTTCTCCTTTGTCTTGTTTAGAGCCTGATGAATCTTCATCCTTGTGTTTTTTAAAGTCCTTATGCATTTCTTCTACCATGGACTTTATGGCTGGGAAAATTTCTATGAATTGAGGGTCTGGGCCCATAGGACCTTCCTCTAACATTGTCTTTTGAGGATAGACTCTCCCAATTTCAAGATTAGTTACGACCAACTCTCCTTCTCCTAATTTGAGCTTTGATCTAGTAAGCATTCATAGCTAAACCAACACAAGCTGGTCTAACCTTAACAACCTAAAGCTTTGATACCACTTGATGTGAAAATCACCCTTGAGTGACCTCAATTAGTTAATTAATTTATGAAGGTATTATAGACTCATGTGCTGGTGTGTGTCTATTTTACTTTAGGCAATAGATCGATCAGATTGCAAAATACACAGACACTGGAAATGGAAAACAAAAGAGAAACACAATAAGCAAATACAAGAACACAACAGTTAATAAGGAGTTCACTCTATCCTCCAGGGCTACATCTCTGGTCCAACTCTAAGTGGTGGCCTTATTTTATTGTGTCTTTAAACCAAAGAATTAAAATGAGGAGCTCAATCTGAGTCTCCTAAAATAGAACTGCTTGGCAGGGTGGTTCCTGGATTCCCCAAGCCACTAGAGTGCACAAACTCTTTTCCTTACTAGCTCTTGACCTTTCTGGTCTTTAAGGGGAGGATACCACTATGTTAATTGATTCCCAACAGATCCCCCCATGGGTGGCTTGAACCTCTTAAGATCTCTGGTTGTCGATGTTGCCTGTGGTTAGCTCAACCCTCTCTCTTTCTGCTTTTGCTTCACTGTCATTCCTTCATTTTCTCTATCTTCTTCCTTTTGTTATTTTTTTTGTCTTAGATGTTTTCTACTTTGTCTATTCATGGCTTTAGATCTATTCAATCTCATGGCTGTTTGATTCCTCTTCTTCTTTCATCAGGTTCCTTGCTACTGCTTGCTTGGAGTTCCCTGTCTTGGCGTCATCATCAACTGCTCACAAGGATTGGCCACTTATCCTCTTGTGAACTACACCATCTCTTCCTCATCAGTTTAGTTCTTCAATTTCATCAGGAAATGACTCATCCATCACCTCAGTTGTCAAATCCGACCTCAAATGCTCATAGATCTTGGCTTAATCCCTTGTCAAATCTAGTTCTTTCATTGGGCGCATTCTCAACCATTAGATCTGGAACCTCTCGATCCAACGTCATTCACTCATTTTGCACAGTTGACTTGTTCGATCGTTAGCATGCAATGAATGACAATTTTCTCTTTCCTTCGCCTGCCATGCATCGGGCACTAAATGGAATCGCTAGGTTTCAGCCAAATCCACTTACCGTCCAAGGTTGCCCCTGATATATACCACTGATTTTTGTAGCGCAGGTCCTGCCTTTAGCCTTTTGTGCTTTCCCCGATGGTTTTTTAGTCTTCCATGCAACCAAGCACTTCAAGGGCTTTCCATTCGAGGGGTTTCTCCAACGGTGCACGATTGACACTAATCATGCATCAAAAACTGCCTCCTTTTCCTAATCTGAGCTTCCTAGGTGCCAATTTTTCCTCCTGCATAGTCCCCATTGGCCTCGGTCAGTTTTCTTTGACCGAAGTCCTCATAATTCCATGCTAGCTACCAACTGCCACTATTCAGAGCTTTTCTTGATCGCTCTGTGCTCTTTAATTCGAGGTTTTGTCCTGATATGATACAATCATGGTGCTTTGATTATTCTTCATGGATCCAATTTGGATCACCCAAAAGGGGTGGGTGTGATTTGTGTCGTATCCTTATATTATTTTTCATCTATCTCAATGCTTTAAGAGTGGGAAAAGTGGAGGAATAATCTCATAGGTGCCTTTTATCGATGGGACCCAGTTTGACAAAACATTGTCTAAGACCTTCCACGATAATTTTGAGGCATCAAATGACATTTTATGGGGGTAAAAATTTATTTCTTTAGCACGACACAAATTTTTCCTATACTATAGAGAGGGACCTTTCCAATAGCATAAGAAGCACATCAATCCAAGTTTGTATGTGAAGGTTATGCCACTTAGAAGTTTGCCTTCATACTTTAACAACCACAGTTTCATAGGATGTCATGCTAACCCTATTATTCATGAAAGAGGCCCTATGATCATGACGAATAAAACTATAGAAGGATCTATATTTTCATTGGCTTGAGGGGGCTTGAGCCAAGTTAATTGTCAGTTAGCCAAACAAATCCCTACACTACTAGCCTTTTCAGCATCAGACCATGGAGCGTGGACTGAAGTCTCACATAAAGAAGTATGGGGAGATACTGGAACCAAGTTTCCGCACCCTTGAGATGGTATGATGTTAGTTTATTCTAATTATTCCTGCTTTTGCATAGGTAGCTTCAGTCTCTACTATATCCTTTAGTATCTTCGCAAAGTGGTACAATAAGCTTTTTCTTAGCCCTATCTAGGGGCTGTCATCATTACACGATGCTAGAGAAATGATATGCATTGTCTCTCAAACTAGGACAAGTATCTTATTTATCATATCTTAGTTAGCTTCGCATAAACAGATGTTATTACATGCGTCCACTTAACCAATACATTTATACGCATTCACGCATCATATGAGCATTAGAAGTGAAATTCATACCCAATATAGCAGATGCATAAATAAGAAATAACTACAGAGAATGATAGAAAGCTTCTCTTTATTAATGATTCCCAATAGTTACAAACTTGACTCACCCTGTACACTCAACTATAGGGGTCTGTGCACTCAGCTGTAGACTACTAGGTCTCTGCACACTCAGCTACAGAGCCTCTACCTATGCTACAACCCAAAACATAGACTTACACTTCAGAGCTATCTTGCATACATCTTCATTGATTTTTCATATTATATTAGATATTAGATGCCTTTGACTACTTACAGCTTCGCTCTATTTATACAATCCCATGGTCTGCAGACCATGGGTAGATCTTCTACAACTGACATTACATTATCAAAATAAGGGTTGAAGCCTATGACTCCTTAATAGCTACGCAATCCACAGCCACAAAATGTGGAGTCTTTACATTGGAATTACAAAATTGGATCAAAATCTAGGCCGTAAGCCCCAAAACTGCCCTTGGGGGATCCCACGCCCAACAATCCCCCAACACAAACATCATCACTTGCCCTCGTGTCACTCTGCACGTGCGAAGATCTTAGCGTGAAGACCTCCCAATGCTGTTTGGATGCCTGCAACTTTGGCAACGCACTGAGTGAATGCTTGCCGAACTTCTTCAACGCGTTGTTTAGTGGCCACTACTGCTAAACTACTACCCTGAATCATCTTCTAAGTTGCTTGTAGTTGCACGAGCTTAGCTTAAATCGAGGCTATAATTTTATACGCTTCATCAATCCATGGCTGTAGGTGCGCTTTTAAGACTTCTTCCTTATGCTGAGTGGCATCCACCTATTCCTTGAGTGCTTTTACCTCCTGCATCCTTGCAAGTCTTTGTGTAAGGGAAAATGTCTGCGCGGTCCATTTTACTCCATCATACTTCTCTTGTAGCCTGCACACCTCTATCTCTAGGTGCTTTATATTCAAGTCCTCTTGCAGGGTAGTTAGGACCTAGAATGACTACTCGAACAGATGAATGGAGTCTGCCACAACATTGTCAACCACTGCTATTGTTGATGTAACAACAATGGTTCAATGTTTCTTGATTTCTAGCGGAGTTGAAGATGGAGCCTTCAACTGTAGTTCTGCGATTTGCAGGTTTAGCTCCAGCTAAACCCTAGCCATATCTTCTCTAGAATCACACACCCCTATGGCCAATTTGTAGATGTGTACCTCAACCAATTCTTCTGTTTAAATGTCAAACTTTGGGACCATTCGGCAGGCTTCCTCTATCACCTGCATAATCTACTAATTCTACTCAACTGCCTCATTTTGTTGGAGGCTGAACTGTTCAATGTGTGTGCATTGCTCACTCATCACCCGCAGTGCGCGACTCTCCCTGGCACGAAGTTCTATAGTTACTCCATCCTGTAAGAGGTAGAGCATCTCCCGAGGGAGCATGACCATATTTAATCTGATGCCTTTCAAACTAGTGACTGTGTCCCTGTCAACCTCCTTCTCTATAGTAAGTGCCCCATCTAGTAGCACTATAATGTTGGTCACCCTTGTGTGCAACATTTCCTTGATAGTTGAAGTGCCAACTACGAGGCTAGAGGACATTGTGTAAGCCCATGGAGTGCACACCTACAACTACTGCAACTCTCTCCAAAGAGCCCCCAGTACCAATTGTTGTTTTTCCTCAAATTGTTGGAGGGCCTCTACAATGACATTCCTCACTGTTTCTCTGATGTCATGCAAATCCCCCTTAGTGACGGTGATTGGGTCGGAAGAAGTCTTTGAGGCTTTTGTCTTCTTTCGTGGCACTATCTGCTCTTGTGGTTGAGGATGCTTGAGTTGGGTGGATGTTGTTTACAAGCCCACACCACCTTATTCTGTGTCCATCTCTAGTTTGAGTGAAGGTGATTTCTATCCTTCATGCTCTTCTTCTGCTTTTTTCTGCTACTCCATGAACTTCACAGCTTCGCACACTGCCTAGGCCTTATCCGCTGCTTCTTCCTTTCCACGCATTTTTGCTAGTTGTGCCATCTGAAGTTTTGTCTCTTCCTTCTTGCGTTTCATGACAGAATTCTCTATGTCCACTTTGGAGCTAGCTAGAGTGTGCCACTCTAATGGCCAAGATTCAATGACAGTGAATGTTGCATCGTTAGTCGCAAAATACAGTAAATCATGCCATGTCGTCGTAGGGTCCTTCCACACCCTGATGAGGACATGGTGGAAGTATGGTTTGAACTCTGCAAAGCTCTACAAACTGTCGTAGATTGTGGGTGATAACTGCAGCTTTCAATTGATCCCCATCCAGATATTAATCTCCATTAATATCCAAAATATCTTGCTCTCCTTTATCCTCTGCGCATCCCTAGTCACGAACAACGAAGCATACTTTGCTACCTCTGGAAGGTTTGGCGTTACCGAAGGGAAATAGCTATCCTTGGGTAGCTCCCATGCCATTAGTACGATCGACAATAGGAGCCATGCGTAATGAAATATTTTTCCCTACTCTTGTGCCTTGCGATAGTTCACAAGGAACTCATCGCATAGGTAGTTCACCCAGTTGAGCTGGACTCCTTCTGTGCATCGCACTGCTAGTGCAAAAACTGGCTCAGGAACCTCATCCACACAACACTTCCGCATCACCTTCCCTACCAATATTTGTGCCACAACCTTTACTGTAGGGTTTTTGAGGTTGCAGATGGCATACCCTCACTTCTTCTTCTCCAGTTTGAACTTGTTGTTCATCGCTTCTCTGAGGGCCAAATCACCACCTTTTCCCTCTAAAATATTATTTGGATCCCCCCTTGAGCAAGGTAGCCATGTGATCTAGTGAATTAGATGGTTTGT
Organism: Pinus taeda; assembly: GCA_000404065.3. Taxonomy (NCBI): domain Eukaryota; kingdom Viridiplantae; phylum Streptophyta; class Pinopsida; order Pinales; family Pinaceae; genus Pinus; species Pinus taeda. Next base: position 235,724 of record APFE030194580.1, on the reverse strand, counting down.
GATGGGTATGGGCTCCTCCAACCACAAGCACCCATTGTGCACCAAGCAGAGCAACTTTCTGATGACAAAAATGTCACTGGGGTGCAGTAGTAATGCAGTACCAAAAGCACGTTTAGAAACCTTGCTTTCTCAACACCTCTGAGCCATTTGTGTGGCTCCAATTCAATCATTCCAACCATCACGTCTATCTTCTAGCGCATTAGCTTCGCAATCACTTAATGCAATAACTTCTCGTGGTCTACAAGGTCCCAATCTTCAAACTTCAACCCGCGAACCCATCCCAAGTGTTGCCCCTCAAAGATAATATTGTTTGGGAGCAACATAGTTTGTAGAGAGCTCTTGCTCTCATCTATATCCTTCAGTACATTGGCTTTACCCTTGTGAGGAGGCACATATTGAGGTAACCAAGTAATAGGGTCTACATGCTGGGTTTTAACATCCATCTCTACATCCTCCTTCTCCACTAGGATTTCTTCAAACTCTTCCTCCTCAGTGGCCTCTACGTTGATGCCCTTCCCCTTTTCTTGCAATGTGAGCTTGGTCCTTAGTGGATTTCTGAGCAAGACATGCACTAGGATCATGGCCTGCTTATCCTTCTTAGTTGGCAGTGTTCATAGTGATTTAGGGACCTCAATGATTATTCTGGCATTCTCTAGGGCTTCCACTTCCAGAATTTCCTATGTGACTTTGTCAGAAGTCACTACTCCTATGTCCATGGCCTCTTTGAGTGCTGAAATAACACCTCCACAGTTCCTTCATTGTCTCAGGTAGTTTCTCAAATAATGAATTCACTTTCAAATTCTCGAATAAGTCTCAATTCATGAATACTTGAGCGCACAACAACTCATTTCTCAAATTGCCAAGTGTTTTTTGTTGGACAACCACTTGTAATTTATAGTGCCTTTTGAATTTGAATTCGATCACTCCCCCAAGATTTGGTCGACTAATGCTAGATTGGCAACAAATTTTCAAGAATCTAGCCCATAAAGCTTGCCATAAATGCCTACCACTTGCTCCATTTGGCCTCAAACCAAGCATCAAATCGTAAATACTTACTTTAACAATCACTTTATGACAGACATACATGCCAGCGGAGCTATCTTCGCATTGTCATGAACCCTGTGACACTTTTCTACTATGCGTAGTCCTGACATCACGCAGTCCCTAGGTAGAGTAGTTTATAGTCCCAGGATTCCTTTCAGCTTCCTAGAGATATAAGACTGTAGTACTTCTATATAGTCACATCGTTGAATTGTCGATGTATGGCTTCAAGTGAATGCCATTCACCATTCCTGGGAAGAGTTCTCCATTTAACTTGACCAACTATACTATGTCTCCGTTTGTAATCTCCTTAATAATATACGACCCAAACGAGTGCATCTGGAACTTCACTAGGAATTTATCAAACTTACTATCATACAACAACACCACATCATTTACCTTGAATGTGAGCAGCTTGATGTGTCGGTTGTGCCATGCCTTTTCACACAATTTTTTGACCTGCTGGTGAAATCTATCCAAACATCATTCTTCTTTGAGCTCATCCAGCTACGTGAGCCTCTCCTCTAGGGCTCCGCAATGCGTCATACCCATGAGCACTGCTATGCACATACTAGGCATGATGTATTCCATAGGCATTACGTCTTCCACTCCATAGATAAGCCTAAAAGGTGTCTGTCTCGTTAGTTTCTTGCATGTCATTTGCTAAGGCCATAACACTGCAGGTATGCATAGGTCACAATCACTTCGCTATGCATTGCATACCTTGGTCAGCGCATTTTCAAGCACTTTTTTGAATGCCTCCACTGTCTCGTTAGCCTGTGGGTGATAAGGTGTGCTCTTTTGATAACAAACCTAAAATTCCTCGATTAGTGCAATGTTCGTCTCATTCAAGAAATGTGTACCACGATTACTCATCAAGATCTTCGGACATCGAAATCGAGTTAGTACATGTTCAAATAAAAACTTTGTGGTAGTCGCACCCGTGCAATCCTTCACTAGTTGTGCTTCTGCCTAATGAGTCAAATAATCCATCAGAGTGATATTATAACTCACGACTATCTTTCCTTGAGGTTTAATAGGTCCTACAAAATCTATTGCCCACTTTTTGAAAGGTTGCAATGTCATTTGTAGATTCAAAGGAATTTCATCCCTCCGTGATGCCCTTCCTGTCCGCTGACATACATCACATGCCTTGCAATATGCTTTTGAACCCTGATGAAGGGTTGGCCACCCCAACCCTATGCATAGAATCTTTTACGCAGCTTCTCTTACTACATAATGTCCTCCTGCAATGCGCCCATGAGCGTCCACGAGGATATTGCTTCATTCAAACTCAGGTACATACCTTCGTAGTATTTCATCATTCCCCATCTTATATAGATGCCCAACAGTGACAAAGAAATCTGCCACGTGTACCACTAATTCCTTCCTTTGCTAGACAAAGCATCCTTCCTGCACAGTTCCAATTGTTAGAAAGTGTATTATATCTTTGAAATGTCCATCTGTTATGCACACAACAAAGAGTTGTGTGTCAGGTAATCCTTCCTCCAAACTAGTAGGTTACTCCCCTATCTCGATGCGTGACAAGTGATCTAGTCCCGCATTCAATCATCCAGGCTTCACAACAACTTCAAAATCATATTCTTGGAACAATAAAACACATATGCAAATTCACCTCCACATCACAAGCTTATTGACCAGGCACTTTAGCGTGAAGTACAAGTGCACCTGCTCAAGTTGGGGTTTTTCTTCATAGACATGCATCCATGTGTGCGGATCATTCTACCCATCATAATTGTTTTCCAATTTCATCTTAGGCTTCCAACATCACGTTCACATCATTTTCCTACACTCACGCTAATCATCAAAGCTTCCTTTGTGCATACCCCAACATCTTGTGGGCGTAGCGCGTAGCACCTAGTGCAAGGCCTAGAAGCATTTCTTTTCTACAACCTCTCTTTCAAATGCATCGAGTAAGGTATCTACCTCATTTAGACCATCATAAGTAGGTAGATTCCTTTCTTCTAATGACACGCGGTGCAGTGACTTGGTCATCATATTACAATTCAACATAGTTACTTTGTGTAACCAATTCTACCATCGTTCTACTTCTTCGTTAGAATCTGAAGTTCAGGAACTCTCACGCTCCCATATAATCCATCCATATGCAGTGGGATTCACCCAGTCTTGGTCTCATGCAATTATCTTGTAGATGTAGTCCAGATCATCATCACTCTCATAGTTGCAGATGGGTTTCGTATAGCACGATCCTTCAGCAGGATCCAGGGGTATTACTACGCACAATGATTTCTTTTCAAAGATCATCTTTCGCTTCTTGAGATTAATTACCCCATTCATATCAGTGGCCCGGTCAATTCTTGGGAGCATGGTGTAGGGATTGATTTCATCAACAATCTCTATCACTTCAAAATCTGTCAACACGCTCACACCCTCAATATCCACAGTTATTCCCAACAATCGCCCCATGGGTATGATTTTTTATTGATTCGCCATTCTCAACTGAATTGGAGACCATTGCAGAGCGGGTCTTCCCCCTCACCCCCATGTTTTTTTTGGTAATACGTTCACATCTGAACCCAAATCGAAAATGACTTGATCCATCTCATATTCTCCGATCTGCACGGTGAGTCTCATTTCACGCCCCATCCATGTTTTATGTTTTTTGATCTTTCGAACTATGTGTGGTTCTCGTGGTGCGGTCCCAAAGCATATATTGATGAGCTCCTGTAACCCTTTCACACCCTTACTATCGCGCAGTATCTTCATACAGGTTTTTAGGAAAGTTGTGAGCATGGAGGGATCCATTTTCGGCTCAGGTTGATCTTTGCTTCCTCAAGTGGAGGCCTGAGTGAAGCTCTTCTTAGCTTCCATGAAGGTTTCCCGAGTGCGCTCCAAATCAAACTCAGGTTCCTTTGTCGAGGATTTACAAATCAAGATGTTATCTTCCAATTGTTTCCCTTTGTCATTTCCTGTCACAATTCCACTTCGGAGTACAATATTTACATTTGGATCTTCCTCGTGCAGCTCAGACCTCATCATCTAAAGGTTCTAAGTTGGGAGATGTGGTAGTGCTCCTTTGTCATGGATCCTAGCTATTAGTGTAGGACAATCTTCTGCCTCATGATCAAACAATGTGCAATACTTGCATGACAAGTGCAATCGTGAGCATAGTGTCCTGGCCTTCCACAATTGTAGCAAAGAAACTGTCTACGACCTCTACCAAGTCCTCCTCTGCCTTGGTCTCATCCATGCCCCTGAAATCGTGTCCACACCATCCTTGCATTCTAGACAAGGGGTAGGGTTTCGTCTTGAGCCCTATAGGCAGGAGTTTTAGCCATCATCAATTCATAGCTCCTACAAGTATGCTTGTCATGTCCCACTGACCTACAAAAGTTATAGAACAATTGTTGTGGAGCTTGAGTATATACTTCTCTAACAAGTGGCAGTTATCTATGGAATGCTTTCCAGCTACTTGAGAGATAGCGCACTACAAAGAAGGCACTGCAGTAGGTCGTGCTTAAGTTTCCGACCTTAGAGGCATCGGTCCTTCTCCTACAAGGTAATTTGTAAAGACTAGGCAGTGGTCTTTGTCACGACCTTGACTCTTACATTTCATGCACCACACTTCTTCGTGCAGTTCTATTCGAACCATCCTATTCTGTGTCAAGATTTGCATCTCAAGGCACAGATTCTTCAGCTACACATGAATCTGTTGGACTCCTAGATTAGGATCTTACATTGGGGTCTCATGCAGTCTCATAGCAATATCCAAGGCCTCTGCCTAAGCTGTTATCTTCTGCTATCACAACGCACTTGTTAGGTGAGGTAGTAGTGAAGCTACAAACAACTCGGAATGTTGTCCATCTGTCAGATTCATATTGGCTTCGTGAATCATACATTTTAGCCTCTGATCTAGTTCCCAAGGTGTCCCGCCTAGTAGCATCGTGATCTCCTTGAATCTAATAATTAACTACACTTTAGATTTAGGCCTGCTAAATTCCCTATCAATACCGCTTCAATGTTCACTACTCTCACATTCTGGTTATTGTTGGAGTACTTAATATACCTAGTCAGCATGTGATCCTACAGGGCATTAACAAATGTTGCTTTCTTTATATGGTAATCTATAACACCTTCAACTTCCCATACAACCTTTACTACAAACCAGAATTGGTCCGGATCCTCATTTCCCAAACCTTTGAACAAAGGTAACTTCTCTGTGCTCACCATACTAAATCGCAGTGGTGGTGGAGGTGGTACAGGTTAAGTTAGATGTGATGGAGGTGAAGTCGACAATGGTGTGAGCAGAGGTGGTATTCGTGGAATTCTTTGTGTTATTAGATGAATAACACTTCGTTGAGAGACCTTCATGAGCTCTTCCTTGTCCCCTCATGGAGGTGAAATCAAGGGGCTATTTTCTGGAACCTTATTTCCTTCGTTCTTATAAATTCTTTCACTTTGCATAGACTTGAACATCAAGGTAACTGCATAACTCGCTTTTCGCACAACAACATTTTAATCCAAGTATTCAAAGATTTTACGTACTTACCTCATTGTCCTTTGAGAAAGCATCGCTATGCCTCGCTATCGCTGACTTTGGTGTCGACCGTGAATTTAGTAAAAAGTCCTCCTATATTGCGAACAATCCAATGATCGATGGTGCACGTGATCTTATCATCCGATGCTTCCAACCTTCACACTAGCTCTAGGGTCAACACAATAGGACTATCAAGTTTCCACCTTCCTTGGCTATCTGCTAGCTTCGTGATCCACTCATATGGCTTCGTAGGGAATGACGTGAAAAAGATTTTATGGATCTATGAGTATAGGTAACTATCTAACCACCGTTCTTTTGACAGTCGCTGGTTTCTGTTTTCCTGTGCTGCAAACTCGTGAATTCTTCTGTCCAACTAGCCTTCGATTTCTTTCTTATTTGGATTCCAATGATACGACATCACACATCTCTATGTAGTTTCCCATCCCGGCAATAGAACCATTTGTTGGCTTGAGGGGGCCTAACCCAGGTTCAACGTTAGTTAGCCAAACAAATCCCTACACTACTAGACCTTTCAACATTAGCCCATAGAGTGTGGACTGAAGTGTCACTCCAAGTAGTATGGGGCGATGCTCAAACCAAGTTTCTACACCCTTGAGATGGTATGATGTCGGTTTATTCCAACTATTTCAGCCTTCGTGTAGGTAGCTTCACTCTCTACTTTATCCTTCGGTACCTTCGCGAAGTGGTACAATTGGCTTCCACACAGTCCTACCCAGGGGCTACAGTCCTTTCGTGCTGATAGAGTAGCGACTTACACCGTCTCTCAAACTAGGCTAAGTAACTTACTTATCAGATCTAAATTAGCTTTGGGTAAATAGATGTTATTACTTGTGTTGACTTAACCAATACATTTATACATATTCACACATCATATAAGCATTAGAAGTGAAATTCATACCCAATATAATAGATGCATAAACAGGAAATAACTATGCAAAATGATTGGAAACTTTTCTTTATTAATGATTTCCAATGGCTACAGACTTGACTTGCCCTACCCACTCAGATGTAGTGGTCCGTGCACTCAGTTGTAGACTACTAGGCGTCTGCGCACTCAGTTGCACAGCCTCTACCTACGTTATGACCTAAAAATTAGACTTACACTTCAGCACTATCTCGCATACATCTTCATTTCTTTTTCATACTGTATTAGATATTATATGCCTTCGACTACTTAAAGCTTCGCTCTATTTACACAATCCCATGGCCTACGGATCATGGGTAGATCTTCTATAGCCGACATCACATTATCAAAATAAGGGCGGATAACCCTATGACTCTTTAACAACTGCGCACTCCGTGCCCACAAAATGTGAAGTCTTTACATTTGAATACAAAATTGGACCAAAATCTGGGCTCTAAGCCCTAAACTTCCCTTGGGGGATCCCGTGCCAAACAATTTTAACTCTTGTTAAGAGTTGAGGTACTCAAACATAACCACTAGTAGGCTATCAAGTTGTGTTATAACCAGGCCACTAGGAGGAAAAGGGGTTCCATACTTTTGAGTGCAATTATTCAATGGTTGAGTAAAAAAAAAAAATTAGCCGAAAGGGATAGGAGATAGAGAACACAAAGAGGATTTGTGCACTATAGTATCCCACAGGCCATAAGCCATTCTTCTTTGTACTCACAAACACTTTCTATTTGTAGAAGGAGAGGAGAGTGACCTCACCTTCTAGCTCAGTTTTTTCTCTCTAAAGGGTTTCCGAAGTCATATATTGCGTCAAATGTGTGTGTGAGCTTTTATTTCATTGTTATCTATTTTTTTCTAATTCTAATTTACATGCACACACTATTAACAATAATATATAGATCCATAAATATATAGGAAAACAAAATTGTAATAGTGCATAATTTATCATTTTAAAATAATTTTCTCATACCTATTATAATAGACTATCTAATCAAATATCCATAAAATATTCCAGTGTCATAATTGTATTTCAACTTTTAAAAAATAAATTAATTAAAGAGCATATATATATATATATATATATAATATATATATATATATATTAGATATATATAAGATATTATATAAGTTTTACTATAACAAGATATATAAATCTTAGTATTTTCAATGTAGACTTATATAGCCTATTTGAATGCTATGTTGAGAGACTTATTTCAATCTCTCTTTTTCCCTCTCTCCCACACACACACACACATATATTTAATGATTAAAGAGAAGAAGCAATTGAAAGTTAAAAAAAAAATGTAATAAGATTAATAAGATGGATATGTGTAATTCATTCAATTCATAAATAATAAATTAATATGGTATATTAAAATATAATAATAATAATAATTGAATATGAGGTATAAATGAAATATTCCAATGTTCATACTAAGTAAAAATTCGAACTTAAGTTTGAAGACAAAGACAAACAAGGTCATGATAAATATTGCTCTAGGAAGTAGTATTGATGTTATCAAGAAGCTCATCAGGAAGAATACAACAATGTAATGAATAATGAGCATCATCGAAAGTTGAAGCCTCCTTCATGAAAAAATATTCAAAATGTATCCAAGGGAATATTTCTCATATAGGTATAAAAATTCATTTCTTGGTTATTTCTTTTTCGATACAAATTTTAGGCATAAGGCTATGGAGTAAAAATCCCATGATGAAGATGTTTCTGAGTCTTCTAGAAAAAGTTTGCAAAAATATTGGATTCATATGTATTCAATATAAGAAAGTATATGTCAATTACTTCTCCATTTAAGTACTATACAAAAATATTGGATTCATATGTATTCAATATAAGAAAGTATATGTCAATTGCTTCTCCATTTAAGTATTATACAAAAATATTGGATTCATATGTATTGAATAGAAGAAACTATATGTCAATTGCTCCTCCATTCATGTATTATACAAGATGCTTCAAATGCCACAATCTTGATCACATTTCACAAAAATGAAACATGGAGTTCACTAAGTAAACCACATGAGGAAAGGGCTCTAGCAAGCAAATATACCATCACACTAAGGTTTGGAGAAGAAAATTAGTTGAGCCAAAATATGAACCTACCATGAGTGTTCTAAGACGCTTATATGAGTTGTTCATCATGTTATGTGCACTAAGATAAAATCCATGATTTTTCTATTTGAAGTTTTTCCTATTAAAGAAATTCTATGTTCAAAAATTGATATGAATCAAAAATGAAGAAATGGGATTTTGTCACATAAATAGTTATCGAGGTTTCCGTCTTACATTAGATTACTACCTCCACACAACAGTGAAATGGAAACTTTTGCCTTTCCTCTGCTTTTGGCCTGAACAGAATACATTGTCGAAATCCATAACGATGAAAATTATTATCAAAATTATTACCATAAACTCTAGGACCATCTTCATCACAAAAATTAGGCTCTAACTCTGTTGTAAAACCAATAAAATACATATATGAAAAGCCTCGACCAAAAAAATTAACATTTTCAAACCCATCAACGTGTGCGTGTCAATGTATATGTGTATTTGTGTTCCTCAAAACAAATTATATAATCATAATATAAAAGATCGATTGAAAATTATATATATAATATATAATTAAAATAAAATATGTAAGTCATACAATGAGTCATTTATTTATATTGCATCTTCTCTCACTTATAGATTTTGATTTTTTTCCTTTTCATAACATGGCTTCAACTCAATTATATAAACTTATACGAATATAACTTCTCCTTTAATCATAAATATGATTAATTATAGCTTAAATATTTACATGACATTTAAAAGGAGCCTTTTCTTAAACTTCTTGACATTTTATTAGTTTACTAATATTACAGATGTTAGTTAGAAATCCCCGTTAAAGAGCATGAGATAACACTAGCCTTATAGGATTCTTTATTTTTGTTACTTATTATAACATTCATCCCTACGAACTACTGGAACGATTGCATACAACTTGGTTATGGCACGAGCTGTGTGCCTCTTGTTATTCAAATCGTGAGGCAAGCGTGCCTATTAAATCATGTAACAACAGCCGTGGATGTTACGTACGAAACAATATTTGTTTTTCCAATTTTAAATATATGTTGATTTTGATATATTATAAATTTAAAATAAAATATTTTTTCTTCATTAAGATTGATTATTTATTTCAATCCATTCATGAAAATGTAAAAAATTACTAAATCTAGATACAATAGTTAACTCTAAAAGTGACTAACATAGATCAAAGTTTCATCAATATATTTATCTATTTTCAAATAATTCTACAATATATAGAATATACCATAATAAGTCTTTCCCTTTTAAACACAACTAAATACCACATAAGCTCTTAATTTTCTTCCATAAAACACAAAATTAATTTATATTTCAGTATTTTAGTTCTCAATCAAATCCTAAAGTATCTAATCCAATATGTGTACCCCATATTAAATTCTTCGACTTCCTTTTACCTGCTACCTTATGCACTCTATGGAGATCCATACCTAACAAAATAAATCAAATTTAACTTAAAAAAAATGTTTTAATTTAAAATATAAGGTTAGGATTTGATATTGAATAAATAATTCTATCTGGAGAACAAAATAGTAAGTGTTCGTTATATGCATAAGCGGCTTTCGAATTGCTACATATTTCTTAATATGGATTTCAAAAATGCTAAATATGCTATTGTAGCATTCATATGACTAGATTTGAAATATAAACAAATAAAATTATAAATAATGTTGACATTCAAAATGTTCTAACCTTATTTATTTTGAAGAAAGTTTGTCGATATCTATAAAGATTTAGATCTCTAGAGAAAATATGGTATATATGATAACTTAGTGTTAGATGTCTTTTGATTATATTCTTTATCATTATATTCTCATCACACGGGATGGTTGGGTAAATTCGTAAAACTCTATTTCTAATTTTTGTGAATTTTCAATGAATGTAATTTTCTGTAGATCATATTAACATTCAAGTTAAAATAGAAATTGATATTTTGTCTAGCCTGCATAATCTCAAATACCAAAATTTTGTTAAGAGAGTGAGTGTAAATTTAATGAGTGATCTTAATGAAGGGACACTTAGATCCATAATTTGATTTGAGGGAAGTTGCATGCTATGATCGAACCATACTAGCCACTCTAAATTCCCAAGACCCGTCCTCATCACTAAACTATGAACAGTGATAGAAATTGAAGAGATGGGATTGGGTGTGCACCCATTGTCATCCCCCCATCCAGGATCAAGACCAAGGAATCAAGGGTCTCAAGAAGAAATAAGGAGTGAGCAAGGAAGCAAAATAAAGTAATAAACGAAGAGAATGGGAAAGGACGTAGCAAAAATGATAATATTGAAGATTATAAGTTCTCCCCAGATGTAGAAACATTGTTGCAAGATTAACAATGGAGCACAAGGAGTTGTTGGAGCATTTCCAATAGAAGGTAAATGCTTAAGCCTACTAGTCTATGTGTCTATGCCTATGTGACGAATTGGAGGCTCATTTTGGTGCTTACCACTATGGTGCAATTGATAAATCACCTAGATAGTTGATTTTGACTCCTAGATTAAGCAATGCACAATTTAAACCTTGGGTGTTATCTCTTTGAACTATGTTTGAGGCCACTGGATTAAGGTTTTAAGATTGGGTGGTTAGTGGACGGCTCATTGGATGACTATATCACTATGGTGCTTTCTATATATTAGTTAGCAACTTGGACATGGTGATATGAGTCACTGTGGTTCTTTCTAGAGAGTTGTTAACCACTTGAAAAGTAGTTTACAAAACCTTCAGGTGCTTGCTATGAAAATACAAATGATAGACCACATAGATAGTGGATTCAACCTCTTGGACCTCGTAATATCCCAACTAGACCCTGGGGGAATAAGTAATTTACTGTAGTGCTCACTACAAAAGGGCAATTGATAAACCACCTAGATAGTGGACTCCATCCCTCAAGTGTTTACCAAACTTTGGTGTGAATATTGCCTATGAAAGAATCCCCACAAAATTTGGATTGAGGTCAAGGATAGTTATTTACAAGAAATTGTTAATGTAGCTAGCCTATGGTTTGGTGGAGAGTGGAAGTCCCTCCTTTAATTGCTAACAATATTAACATAATCAGATAAGTTTAATGCAAATTTATATTGAGGTATGAAATGTAATGTTTTATAAATGCACATGTTTTCTATGAGTTCATGAACGTGCATGAATATCAATTATTATTTGACTGGGATAGGTATTTAATATTATCCTACTATTGGTGATGTTCCACATGTTAAGAAATGAATAAATTCCTAGATAGTGCTAATTCACATTGTGACCATCATGAATACGCACACACACACACACCGCAAGTAATGTTTTATCCATATTACTTGACAGTTATGGATATCAAATGATGAGTTTGTAATTGTAACTCTCTTTTAGTAGTGGGGTGGCTCGGTGTGCGATTAATTATGTTATGGATCATTTAAATACTCTAGTTATGTTAAACAACATAAATTAGAGATATAGAGATAGATAGGGGTTCTAGACTAGATTGACTAAGCAGTATCAAATTGAAGGTGGTCTCTTTCCTTTACTATTTCCTGTAAATATATCTTGGCATGGTAGTGGTTTCCTTCATCATTGGGAAATGGATTTAATTTATGGAAAAGTCATATGGAGGAAGGGGGAGGAAGGGGGAAGACTAGCCACTTCCCACCACTGATACACCTTTTCATTTTCTTACCTTACTTTAGCATGCCAATGATGACAAGCTAGCCTAGTCATGGTTCTTGTTGAAGTACCTTGTCTTAGGTTACTTCCCACCTCCAATGTTGTGGGCCATAACATTTTGTTAATGAGAATGATAGGGAAGAATAAGATGATACATGAATTATTCTAAAGGGAAACCTTGTCACTATCCATAAATCATTATTGTAAGGCCATAAGCCTTGATATCCATTACGATGAGGATATTCAACGAGTAGTCAACTCACCCAACCATGGTTCCACGCTCGATCCCTTTCATTAGGACACTACCTTTTTCCACTACCCTTTCATGTTATTAAACATTAAAATATGTGGTGGATTACAAGATGTAGGCCTATCTAGCTATGATTCTAAGGTGGGAACCCTACCCAATCAAAGACCATCCACCATCATGTTTTTGTAACTTGTTACCCTGTAATGGGCATGCATGTGAGAGAAAAGCTACTCCAGCATGATGTGGACCTATTTACCCACTACATAAATGATTACGGGCCCTGTAGTGATGAAATGACATGGTCATGTGATCTTAGTGGAAGGCACATGGATGCCATGTGAGTAATGTGATGACTTAAGGAAAAAACTTTTAATGAGCACAACTTTTGGTATGAGACTTGAATTGATATGAATTTTACATCACTAGAAAGTTCTTGATGGGCTGATTACAACTGTGGTATTAGAATGATAATATATATATTTAAAATTGAGGTTTTAGTAACCCAATCTTCATAACATACCTTCAAGATCTCGTCAAAATAAGTAACTCCTTTCCCAACCCTAGATTACATTAACTAGGGGGTGGAAGGGAGTTCAACCAAAGTTGTATTAGAGAAAAGGCTTAATGCTAGACCATTAAGATTAGAATTTTGAGGTATGATATAAAGTGAAGGTTCACAAATAGACCTTTAGGATTAGCATTTGGATCTCTAATAAAATTTCTTATCAAAGCAAAGGCTCAAAATCAAGCCTTTGGCATTAAAATTTGGAGCTCTGATACAAAGTTGTATTATAGTGAAGGTTCAATAATAGACCTTTTGGATTAAAATTTGGATCTCTCAGATAGAGTGATATCAAGCGAAGCTTCAAAAATCGACCTTTGGGATTAAAATTTTGAGGTCTGATATAGAGTGGCGTCAAAACAAAGGTTCATCTATGGACTTTTATGATTAAAATTTGGATCTTTGATATATAGTGGTATCATAGAAACGGTTCAATACTAAACCTGAAGAGGTTCATGCACAAGCCATCAAATTCAAATATTCCATTTATTTTTTAGGTTTGTATTTGTTATGGTTTCTAATATGTTTAGGATAATGATATGTCTTTTGCTCGAACATGTATAATTGACATGGCTTGTTATTTTTTGGTCATCTTTAGATGAGCATGCTGAAGTACTCGCATACTAAGGTGATAAATTAGTATATCGTGCCAGTTTTGATTAATAATTGTGTGTGTATGAAAACACATAGGAATTTACAAATTCCAACAAGAAATAGAGGAATGAATAGTAGAATAATATTGTATAATATGTTGAAATCTTATCATCTCGAGGAAGATTATTTAGTGGGAAAAATGTGAGAGAAAATTTTTTTCTGACTTAATAGACACCCTCTTAAGTTTGAGAGCCGAATTGAGAAGTTGAAAATAAAATAATGAAAGGTTTGTGTGAGAATATGAAGGGAAATAAGAGGTGAACATAGTGTTTTTTCAAATCTTATTGAATCTACGAAGGAAAAAGAAAATTGAGCTTGGTTCTGACTATCTAAGTAAGAAAAAATTCAAGGAAACCCCATCTAAAATTTGGAAGTAGAGATAAAAAACCAATAAGGAAGAAGGAAACAAGCCAAGAAAAAGGAATAGGCAATAAAGTGAAGATATAGTGAGGAGAAAAACACCACTGAACAGTTCAGAAAGGGAGAGAATAAGTTATGACCAATCGTTTAGTGTAACAACCAAAAGACATCATCAATGAAGGAGAAGTTAGAGGATCTCAATGTTAGAGGAGTTCAAGAAATAATATCCCTCTACCTTCGATGGATAAATAAACAAATATGAAGATGAATATTCATGGCTTTCGGAAATGAATAAATACTTAATATTCCATGACTATTTTGATAACATGATGGCTAAACTATTCAATTTTAGTTTGAAAGGAAATGTGGATACATGGTAGAAAGAATTGAGAAATGTCAAGGGTGTTGGAGAGAAGGAAACATCATGAAGAAAATTCAATAAATATTTTCTTCAGCGGTACCTACTTGAGATTTACTATTACATCAAAATTAAGGGGTTCCACAAAAACAAGCTAGGGAAAATTATTATAGATGACTACACCAACATATTTTTGGAAATTGTTGAGGCATGTAACATACATTAAAGATGTGAAGGTAAATAGTGAAATGTAGCTTAGTGGGTAACCACAATCTTACTGAGATAATATTGACTTTGATGAGCTAAGAACATTGGAGGACACTATCTGAAAGGCCAAGTATGGCTATGATTTGTATAAGCCTAATTATGAGTTCCAAATAGTTTAGAAGAAGAAGGATGGAGCTATTTACAAGCTAAAAATATGAAGACCCTATCAATATAAAAAAGAGGGGAAAAATGATAAGTTCACCACTCTTGCCAAGGGAAATCTCCAATGGAATTTCATTGTTGAAAATAGATGTTGGCCTATTAATATAATGAGAGAAGATATTGATGGGTTTAACAATAGGTTGTTATAGTGTTTTGGATGTGTAGAGAACCACAATTTGAGGTACTATCCAGATGAAAAGCAGAAGAGAAAGAGATTGTATAATGTATAAGAAGTAGTGAAGGTGAATGATGTGTCCTAGACTATGCCTTGAATTTATGTGACATTGAATGATAGCAAAAATTACCATCATTCGTCAATAATTCAAATATAATTCATGGTTTTCAACCAACGTATTTAAATTTTGATTTACTAGGTTCTAACTACATCTACATCAACCCGATGGTTGAAACAATAATGTTATTTGAAAAGGAAGACTCATGAAAACTTATGGCTAGTTTAGCTAGCCACAAGAGAATAATGTGGGTGGCTAACTTAGTGGAAGCATTCCCCATAGCACTAAGAGACATGTCCACTACAACTACGATTAATATTTTACCATTGGGATTATAAGATGTTCTAATTGGGATGGATTGGTTATCATCCCAAAGAAATAATGTGGATTTATAAAATAAGTTTTTGGAGTGCCTTAAAATTGAACGTAAGGAAATAAGACTAAAAGCAGTGAGAAATCCTATCTTCATGAAGAAAATCTCAACATTGTAGGTGAATAGATGTAGAAGAAAGAGGTGTGCTATGTTTATGGTCCAAGTGTCCACAACTCAAGAGTTCAATAATTCTAGAAAATGAGACCACCCTATCTTAAATAATTTCAAGGACATGTCTTAAAATATAGTGATGAGATTTGCAATGAAGAGAGAAATTTATTTCTCCATTGAGCTACTTCCTTGAAAAATGCCCATGCAAAAATCTGCATATCAAATGAGCATGTCATATTTGGAGGAGTTAAAATTGCATCTAAGAAAAAGGTTACATAAGAGACATATCAGACCCAGTGTGTCTCCTTGCGGTGCCCCAAGGTTATCTATGAGGAAATAAAAATGAAAATGTATTTTATTTTATTTTATCCATTGATCCATAATAAAAATGAAATGTATTTTATTTTATCCATTGATCGATAATAAAAATGAAATGTATTTTATTTTATCCATTGATCCATTAATGGAACAATGGGTCTCTTTTTGACAGATCGAATTTTACCTGTTCAAATACCATCATAATTATGACAATTAAGTAAAATTCTTTTAAGACACATTGTGACATTTTAATTATAACTATAATCATTCTCAAAGGTTA
Source organism: Pinus taeda (assembly GCA_000404065.3). NCBI lineage: Eukaryota > Viridiplantae > Streptophyta > Pinopsida > Pinales > Pinaceae > Pinus > Pinus taeda. The sequence goes on along the minus strand of APFE030194580.1, from coordinate 219,543 downwards.
TAGTTTTTTCTTTTTGAGTGAAAAATAAGTTCATTTTTATATATCAATTGCATTATAAAATATAATAGATCTAGTAAGTTACTAAATTTTATGACATAATCATTCCACAATTGTTTTATGGGGAATAATATAAACAAACATTAATAGGAGAAAAAATCAATGGCATGATAGGAGATGTTATTGGCCTTGTGCTAAATGCGGGGACTTACGTCACATAATAGTTTTAAGTGAAATAACTAAAATAAATTGTATGAGACATGGACACATTGAAAGGGGGCCGAAGGATTATCACCCCTTGTTAATCTATGTATTATATCTTATATTTGTATTTTAATCATTTTTATAAAATTTTATATTGTTATAATTTTTTTATGAATACTAATTTTGCATGATTGTTTACATTTATGAAGTGAAGTTCCCTAGGTGGTGTCCAATTCCCAATGTATTAATAAATGATGTTGTACAAGTTGAGGAACATGGAGAAAATATTGAAGATCAAATTAATGATCCAATGGAGCAAGATGAAAAATAAAAAGATAGTTCAAGTTAATGGGACAAATGAATTGATCCAAAACTTTTTTTCCAATGATTCAAAGATGATTATGAGGAAAATGATGATTATATTTTTAATGAACCATTGCTAGAAAACTTAGCAGCACGACATTATGAAGGCTCAAGAGAAAATATTATCTCTGCTACATTATTGTTGGTGAATTTAAAGGTTTTGAATGATTTTTGAAACATTCATATGAAACAAATCCTAGGGCATGTAATGTGTTTCATCACATATTATACATAAATTTTATTCTTTTTTATTTTCATGTGCTAATTAGTATGTAAAATAAGAATGGAATATTTACAATTAATATTCTTTATACTAACTAGATATTTTTTATGTTGTAGATTGTTAGGTGAAATTATGTTACCATTGTCAAAATTTTTACCTCGTACATATCTAGATTTATATGTCATTATGAAAGAAATTGGAATGGAGTATCAAGCTATATATGCATATTCTAACGATCATAATATATATTATGGAGAACATGCATCAAAAATAAATTTCGCGCAACATCAGAGTGGTAGATATCAAACCGATCAATTAAGAAAATGGGTCCCTTAAAAGGTTCTTCATCATACTCCCACAATTTCGTATTTGCAGGGATTATTCTCGTGTGAAAGCATAAACACATTTATAGATTATCATTCCCAGTGGAGAAGTGTAAATGATGTTCTCCAAATTCTTGTAGATGGTTATGCCTTTACGGAAATTGAGGAAAAATGGCCACATTTTAAAGATGAACCTTGTAATGTTAGGATTTCATTGGTAATTGATGGTGTTAATCCATTTGGAGAGTTGAAGTCTATTTACTTAGTGCGACCACTTTTTGTTATCAACAATAACCTTGCTTCCTCAATGACAATAAAGAGGGAGAACATTATGTTGACAATGATTTTTCTAGGTACTTGTTTACATTAATATTTCAAATGTAACATTTACATTTGTATTATTTGTTTTCTGCTATATTATTCTTGTTTATTTACTTATATACATACTTATCATAGTAGTAATTATGGGTAATTTCAACCAATTACTAGGTAACTACAAAGTGAAATATATAAATGTATATAGGGAGCCTTTTATGGAAGAGTTAGTAAAGTTATCAGTTGACATCAATATGTATGACATTTGAGGTAGAGGCAATTTCAATTCCATGGAACACTTGTATAGAAAATTCATGATGCCCTGAGACTATCACATTTTTGTGGTATGTAATATTTCCATATTCTCTTTAAAATAATAATATTTTATATATATATTATATATATGTTTATATATATTATATATATATATAAGAAGGGGTATTTTTCCTTTAAGTCAATCTCCTTTGCAGGCTCCACTAAGCTCCCGCTCCTTCATCCCAACTGTAATAGTATATAATTATTTGGAGACATCACACATGTTTCCTAAATAATCCCTCATATAATTGACAATAATACATCTCTTAATGTAGGTATTCAAACAAAAGGTAAATTTTCATGTCTAGTGTGTGGTCCTAAGGTAAAATATGGCCATTTAGAAAGTTTAGGGAAGGAGTTGTTTGATGAGTATAGGAACTAACTCTCTAATAACCATACTTATCGCACTATTAAAAACCATATTTTCAACATGAAAGAAGGTACTCGATTACAGCTATGAGGAATAACACTTCACTTATGAAAAGGGAAATATAAAATAAATTGTCAATGTATATAATTTGTTTATCTATCATATCTGTAATTTTTAAATTTTATCTAATTTATTTTTATCATATTTGATAAGTAATTGTATATATTCTATATCTAATTTTGTTAAATATTTTACTAAAAAAATTATACCATATTTCTTTAAAATGTCTCCAGACTTATTAATTTTAAAATATAAACATAGCTAACATAATTGTTGTCTTTCAGAATCATTTAATTTAAAATATTAAAATATTTAAGCTTAACTTATTTGTTTCTTAATATTTTTAATAGAAAATTTATAGATAAATAAACGTTCAACATTAAGTAGAGCAAACGAGAGAAGAGGATTTCTATTAACACTAATTTAATTTGTTTTGATATATAAGACAGATAAAATAACCTATAAAATATAATTTGTTTTGATGTATAACAAAGATAAAATGACCTACAAAATGCCATAGACTGTTTTCCACTCATCATGTGTTTACAAAGTTGGAATTCAGAGGCAATTCCAAAAACATACATTCCCAAAAGCTCTATTAAGATATAACTAAAATCAAATCACTTTTACACACGATACTCACACAAAACTGGAATGTACAAAAGAAATAAGCTCATACGCATGCATTTTTATAGCATTTTAACTATGGTTCAGTCAACATTGAGACAAATTAGTTAAAACATATGTTAATTATGGAAATTCAAAACATTTCTTAATATACTATATTGATATAAATTGTAGTCTTAAGAAACATATGCTCGTAAAGAAATAAATCAGTTCTAGAAAATTCAACCCACATATAATAGTAACATCGAAAATCCATATGCATACGTAAGTGCTCCACAACTTGATGTCGGACTTCCCTTCTGCTCATAGTCAATTGGGATTAAAGAGAAGCGTTAATGAAATTTCTATAAAAACTGATTGCAAATGAGGACGACCATGAATGGAGTAACTATAAGCATATGCAGACACCATCACCCCAAAAGGAAGGAAGTATTAAGTGATAAATACTTAATACATAATCATTATGAGCAATGCTGGCTGTCTGGTGGAGCAGGAGCATAATTATGTGACATCGTACTCTTTACAAAATAGGTATCGAAGAAATCTCCATTTTCTTTCAATAAACCGTTCCAAACTGCACCCGCTAACCATAATCATGATTCGAACTAATTACATAATAACAAAATTACCTGGCTGTATAAACTATAGTCTGTAAAGTACGATGATAATTCAAACAAATTGACATTGAAGAACCGAAACCTGAGATGGTGATGGCAACGTGGATTTTGGCATGCTTTTCTTCGGTTTCAATGCAGTCGTGGAAATCCATTGTAAAGAGGACATATCTCGATCAAATGCTATGGATCATGAGAACGTGTGGGTCTTTGTTTTGATCATCGGTTGTTTGCATGGGCATCAACAATCTGCATGGGCATTTGCAACTTGCCATCATGTTGGTTGGTTCGTTCCATTTTCTTTACCCAAAATAGAAAATGCTATATTGACAGATTTAATACGGTAAGGATTGGTCGATATATGATGGAAATAAATAACTTTGAAATGAATGTGAACCATGCAAAGGAATGATATGATGTGTATGTACAATCCTATACAAAATCCATCTCGGCGGTGGGCTAAAACACTTTTTCTCATCCTTTCATTAATATAAGAGTGACGATGAAGACAATGAAAGCGAGTGTGTAATGGTGGCCAAATTATGAACATGTAATATATATGGGTAACCTCACATGAAAATGCAGGGAGTCATAATATTTTTACATAAACTACTCACAGGTAATTATTTAAATCACCATTCAACATTCTTCATTAATCACTATATAAAATGTTCATTAGTACAGAAAGTAAATTTAATAGAAGAATAGTAAGTTGCATAACCATTACCAACCACTCTTGTAGTATATTAACATAAATTGCATGATGTAGTCTTGCATCCATTTCATGATTCCTTTAATCACATTAATTAATTACATACTTTGCATTATCAACATCACTTTAGGCAAGGAATCAACATCATCAAACTGACATAATAAGCAATCACATCATTGAACACTGATATATCCTAGAAACCCCGTAGGGTGAAAACTAGCAAACATTTAATTTCATTATTAGATGCTCATGAAGTTGTTCACCCCTCATTCAATGGCTTATAAAGGAGTCCATCCCTTAACCATTGTTACAAAATGTTATAATGAAATATCATTAAAATACAACATACATAGCTAAAAGCTATTACAATCATCACGAGACTATTTACCCGCATATCACCACTCTCTACATCATGATTGTTCCATCAGTGGACAATCCTGCAACACATAGTCATTAGCATGGACAATTAATACTTATCTGCCACAATGTTAAATGTAATTTGTCTTTTTCACAAATCATCATCATTTCTTATCATTGGTGTCATCAACAATATTTGGTAACATGATTAGATAAAGCATTAATTAATCAATAACAAGTATTTAAGAGTGATCTTTTAACATCTATTCATGTGCATACACGAGATGTAAGTATAATATCTCAACATGCTTCTTTCAACAATATTGTGCATGTATAAACAAAAAATTATCAAGCATGTCAAAATAATTACTCCGTTACTATGATTATTTTCACACCAGCACATGTCCATATGAAAAGGAAACCATTGTAACCATCCTTTTCACTTAAAGGATACTAGAAACTTGTCTTCGTTTTTTGTGCATGTAATTAGATAAAAAAATATTCAAAGAGAGCTAGCCCCTTAGCTTCTTCTTTGTGCATGTAAGTAATATTTTTGATATAGTAGATATTATTATAATACATAAAAATATATGGCCCCTTCTAAGAGAAAGCTAACATGATAGAAATCATTATCGTCCATGCAAATGCAAGTCCCTTTTCAAAAAGCATCTTTCCCAAGATAAAGATATTTATGAAATCTATTCTCTGCACAAAGACATGCATTGCTCTAAAACAAAACTAATGTGTTAGTCACTATTTCTTGCATGTGGATATATGTATTTTAGAAAGGAAAGCTAGTGCATTTATTGCAAGTAATTACTTGCTTTACTTTCCAGGATCTAACATAATATTTATTCTTTTCTGCACACAAATCGACATTTTTCTTTAAAAGATCTAACACAATAGTTTTATTTTCATGCATGTAATCATCTATTGTTTCTATGATTATGCATATGTGTTCTTTTCACATAGATATCTTCAAGAACCCAACATAGTTTCTCTACCTTTTTGTGTACAAAGTTCTTATACATTTATTTGCAAGAAAGTATCATAAAAAAATTCTCCTACATTTTCTTTCAAGAAAGTATCATAATGAACCTTTATTTTGGGCATAAAAACTATAATAATAATAATATCAACCTTATATGCATTAAAGCATGCAATTAAATCAAACTATCCAATATACGACACACAAATTATTTATCTTTTTACCCATCAAAACATGTAATTTTTGCAAAAATTTGTAAAAGAATTAACACAATTGACTTATTTTTCATGCACAAGAAAAACATATTCTTTCCAAAGAAGATTCCTATGAACTATATTATCTTTGCGCATTTGATCTATTCATAGGTTATTATATTTTCTCATAACTAAATATTCCTTTTTTCAAAAGAACTCTCTTAAGCATGAGAATGCATGGAAAATTTCTCCATGGATTTATTAAATAACTAATATTTACCAATGCTATGGAAATATTTTTACCATGACTAAGCATAAAACCATTGTGTTCTTTTCAAGAATACCACACGATTTATTTATTCTAAATAACCAAAATATCATTGCTACTTATCTTTTTTCAACTAAGACTTATGCCTTATAAACACATAAGATAGTTATTAAAACTACACATTGAAAAGAAAATCTCATTTTCCAAAAGAATAATCTAATTTTCTTTTATCTTTTATTTTTCACCACCAATGAAAATATTTCACAAATTATCTTCTTTAACCCATATTCATTTTCAAGAAAATAACTTGGATTTGTTATCATTTCGTACACCAGTATGAAGTCTCTTTTAAGGAAAAGAGCATGCATCTTATATTTTGTTTTTATAAAATGCATATAAGTATTTTTTTTCTTTTTTCAAAAACTCTCTTAGAACTTACTTTTCAGTCATACTTCCAAACATGGGAATCTACATTTTCTTTTCTTTTTATATTATTAATATATATATATATAGATATATACTTGTTTTCCCAAAAACTATGATAATTGATTAATCTTTCCATGCAAGAATGGCATTTATCTCTGAGCATAAGAACATGATATTTTCCAAAGAATATCAAAAAATACTTATTATTTTCAATAAGGAATGCAGTTACTTATATCTTCATAAAATAAATCTCAACAATCTCTTGTAGACAATATAAAAACACCGTGACATTCAGTAGTCCATGATTTGGAAGGTTGTTGGCTTTAATTACGTTTGGAAACTCTTTCTTGACCCATCATGAAGAGGAGACTGAGGCTAGAAAAGAGTATCTATCGCCCTGTTACTACACTTAGAGTGACTATATTTCCCGTTGTCTTTTATTTGTGTAGGTATTTAGAAATGAAAACTATAGGAGTATAGTGCATTATGCAGTGATTACCGAGGAAAAATGGTGAATATTAATGGGGACATTCGCGAGTTTGGGGTCCTACTATTCAGCTTACAAAATGATTTGATTCCACCATATTGAGCTATTAACCTTTTTTTTAACCTTTATCACCTCCTTCCATTCAGTTTTATGAGCATTAACTAATTATTTTCCTCACCTAAGAAAAACCGTGTAAACCAAGAAAGTTATGTAATTGACAAGGTAATTCCTATCGGTAGTTAGGATGAGAAAAATATTAACTAAATTTTTATTATATATTATATCAATACTATAATTATTTTGTGAATATATGAATTTACCAGAGCTTTTCTTGTAGTGGTGTTGCATACTCTCCCTTTAAAGAGAACATCATCATTGGTGTTTATCTCTCATTGGAACATTAAATTTTACTCATGATATAAAACTATAAACCACAAAAAATGGGATTCTTCCTCCTTAAAATTAAAGATTTCATTCCAAAAGAAAATATCAATAAAAAAATAATAATGTTATAACATCAAAAAATCAATAGTCATAAACATTTATAGGTGCAAAAATATGAAAATTCTAATCTCCATCACTTTGCCATTATTCAAATAGATAAAACACAAAACAAGATCTCTATACAAACTTATCACTACTTACTAATTATTCTTGGAAGTCATGGTCACTTCCATGAAAATTCTGTAAGAATGGTTTGACAACCCATCCACACTCCATGGCAAGTACCCTGTAATCTCTGGCTAACAAATTTGATCACATTAGTGACAACATTTTCAATAAAATGAAATACTTTTAACTATCAATTATTGATAGAATGAAAAATAATTCTTTAACCATGACACTTTCATGTGCACTCATAGAACACTAACCCTCTAATCATCAAAATGATAAATCATTGCACCACGTGCACATTGTCTTAGTTCCCGCTAAAGACATCCACATAGTACTTTTAAATGTATTCAAATAACACCTAAGGGTTTATATTCATCAAAGTGATAAATAAATACACCATGTGCATATTGTTTTAGCTCCTGCTAAGATATTCCAAAGATTGGTAACATAATAGAGGAACCTACACTTACAGTAATTCCTTTCTAAGCACTGGGCTCTTTTCCCATCAAAATGTACGTAATTTTGTTTCACACAAATATGCAAAAAATTCATAGCACATAAATGCTTAGATAATTTTTCTACTATGAGAATGATACAAGGCTAAAGAATTCTCCTCCCAACAAATGGAAACTGGTTTCCACAACCAAATCGCATCTTTTCCACATCTAGAGAGTTCTTTGATAGAGACCATACTAGGTCTAGTAAAAAATTCCATTGGCCAACTAGCTCAATAATTCCAATGACCACATAGGGTCCAATATAGGATTCCTCTTGGCACCATCCTACTTATTCCTTCGATAATGTCCGATCTATGATGAATTTTTGGCCTCCTCTAATAGGTTCAAAATCAATAGATTTTCATTATGATTTTTCCCCTCTTACCATCTTGGAAAACTCTTTTCCCTTACTGAGATCAACTATCTCTAAGGAGAGGAAATCGGGGCACGCAAGCGCCACCAGCTCCTCTGGGCAGGCAATCACCATCAAATCAAGACCTTCTATCCTTTCAAAAATGTCCCCAACCTTCTAGCATGTTAAATTTCTCTTTTAGCACTCTTTCCCACACTAATTTACATAGCGAACCATATGCACATTATTATTAACAAAAGAAACATTCATGTACACCATGCATTTATACCTAACCCTCAACATGGATCCGCAATATCTAGATTGACAGGAAACATAACTGACATACATGTTGTATGCATTCTAATTTTTCCATTAACAAAATCATACATATCATAATATTATACTTTCTCATTTACGGTTGTAATTCACATTGCAGTGTTTTATGTTCATAGTTTTTCTTGTTGCCATTAAGCTACCCTTGCTTACTCTCATCAACAATGTTAGTCACAAATAAGTATTCACTTTCAAAATAATTTTAATTTCATGTGTACAATATTGTCATGGGTAAAAGCATATGAAAATATTCATTAATGTGTAAATGAAAATAACTTTTAGGGTAACAATCCAAACAATTCCAATTTCTCACAATGTATTGTCATCAACAGACCAGTACACGAAGTAACTATCATAATCACTTGTGTAGAACATGTAATAAGCTTAAACCAACTCCAATTCAAGCATATACGTTTTATTAGTTAGTCATGCAAAACTAACCAATCATTGCTACCAACCATCTTAATGCAGGCATGACAAGACTCAATCAACAAATAGTTATTACAGTCAAGTCTCAGTACTTGACTCATTGTTTATTTTTAATATCTAAATGGGTTCTTCCAATGTCCTTTTAAAACACTCTATCCTCCTATTGAAGGAAAATCTCCATATTGTACATTCATGAATTAACTCATTAAAAGTAGTGCATTGTAACTTTAGTCATGTTCATTAAATGTATCATTAATATTTCCATATTGCAAAGGTTGATAGTTGTTTCTCACTTTCCTTGGTGAGAATTTAAGATTGTTCATAAGTGTGACAATGATTTTATTATCTTTTATCATCACCGATTAAAATGCCATGAACATAGTTTTGCAACATAATTCATTACTTACTATTCTCTAATGCAGTTATAAACATGAATCAAACATCTCATGTCAAAAGTAGTCTACTGCATATATCGATATGTATATTGTTAGATTCATACCTAAACTAATGCCCACTACTAGCATACTTCGATTTATTTTTTTCTTAATAATTCCCAAAGACATAAATATTGCAACCTTCAGCTCTGATACCACTTGTAACATATCCCAGTAACTTCAGAAGAAAATGCAGGGAATTAGAAAAATTTTACACAAATTACCCACAAGTAATTATCCAAATCACTATTCGACATTCCTCATTAACCATTAGATAGAATGTTTATTAGTACATAAAGTAACTTTAGGAGAGGAATAGTAAGTTGCATAACCATCAACCATCACTCTTGTAGTATATTAACATAAACCGCATCATTCCTTTAACCACATTAATTAATCACGTACTTGACATTATCAACATGACATTATGCAAGGAATGAACACTATCAAACTAAGATAACAAGCAATTACATCATTGAACACCGATATACCATGGAAACCCCATAGGGTGAAAACTAGAAAACCTTTAATTTTATTATTAAATGCTCGTGAGGGTGTTCACCCCTCACTTAATGGCTTATAAGGGAGTCAATTCCTTAACCATTGTTACAAAATATTATAATGAAATATAATAATATACAACATACCTAGCTAAAATCTATTACAATCATCATGAGAATATCTACCCACATATCACCACTTTCTACGTCCTTGTGGCATGATTTTTCCATCGGTGGCCCATCCTACATCTCATACTCATTAGCATGGACAATTAGTTCTTATCAACAACAATGTTAAACGTAATTTTCTTTTGGACAAATCACTATCCTTTCTTGTCATTGTTGTCATCAACAAACTTTAGTAACATGATTAGATATAGTATTAATCAATCAATAATCAGTCTTTAAAAGTGAAAAGACATCTATTCATGTGCATACATGAGATGTAAATATGATATCAAAACATGCTTTTTCTAACAACATTATGCATTTATAAACAAATAATTATCAAACATGTCAAAATAATGGCCCCATTACTATGATCATTCTCACACCAGCATACGTTCATATACAAAGAAAACCACTATAACCATCCATTTCAATTAAAGGATACTAGCAACTTATCTTCATTTTTCGTGCATGTAATTAGATAAAAAATAATTCAAATGGAGCTATGCCCTTAGCTTCTTCATTTTGCATGTAACTATGTAATATTTCCAATACAATAGATATTATTATAATACATAAAAATACATGCCCGATTCTAAGGGAAAGCTAACATGATGAATATCATTATCGAGCATGGAAATGCAAGTCCCTTTTCAAAAAGCATATTTGCCAAGATAGAGCTATTTACAAATCTATTGTATGCACAAAAAAAAACATTTCTCTAAAAAAAAACCAATGTGTTAGTCTTTACTTCTTGCATGTAGATATATGTATTTTACAAAGGAAAACTAGTGCATTTATTGCAAGTAATTACTTGTTTTACTTTCCATGATCTAACATAATACTTATTCTTTTCTGACACAAATCCATGTTTCTCTTTAAAATGTCTAACAAAATAGTTCTATTTTCATGCATGTAATCAATTATTGTTTCTATGCTTCTGCATATCTATTCTTTTTGTGTAGATATTTTCAAGAACGCAACATAGTTTCTCTATCTTTTAATACACAAAGATCTTATACATTCGTTTCGAAGAAATTATCATATTTGACCTTTATTTTGGGCATAAGAACTAAATAATAATAATGTTAACTTTTTATGCATTAAACTATGCAATTAAATCAAACTATTCAATATAGAACAAAAATAATCTATGTTTTTACCCACGAAACCATGAAAATTTTGCGAACATTTGCAAAATAAATAACACATTTCACTTCTCTTTCACCCAGAAGAAAAAAATATTCTTTCCAAAAAAATTCCTATGACTTATATTATCTTTGTGCATTTTACCTATGCATAGGTTATTATATTTTCTCATAACTAAATATTCCTTTTTTCAAAATAACTCTTCAAATATTTTCCATGGATTTATTAAATAACTAATATTTACCAACACCATGGAAATATTTTTACCATGATTAAGCACAAGACTATTGTATTATTTTTAAGAACACCACAAGATTTGTTTAATGTAAATAACCAAAAAATCATCTTACTTATCTTTTCTTCAACAAAGACTTATGTCTTATAAATACATAAAGTAGTTATCAAAACTACACAGTTCAAAAGAAAATATCACCACCCATGAAAAAATTTCACAAATTACCATCCTTAATCCATATTCATTTTCAAGGAAGTAACTTAGATTTCTTATTATTTTATAAACAAATATGAAATCCCTTCTTAAAAAAAGAACATGCATCCTATATTTTTTTACATAAAATACATATAATTACTCGTTCTTTTCAAAACTCTCTAAAAACATACTTTTCAAAGTGACACTTTGAAGCTATATTTTTCTTTCCTTTTACTACCCCATACACACACATATATATATATATATATATATATACTTTCCCGAAAGCTATCATAATTACTTAATATTTCTATTCAGAATGGCACATATAACTAATTACAATAACATGATCTTTTCCAAAAAATCTCAAAAATTACCTATTCTTCTCAATAAGGAATGCAGTTACTTATCTCTTAGTAAAATATATATGGATAATATCTGCTACACCAGAGAAAAACACCGTGCCTTTCAATAATCCATGATTTGAAATCTTTAATTACAATTGGCCACTCTTTCTTGACCCACCATGAAGAGGACACTGAAGCCAGCGAAGAGTACCTATCGCCCAGTATCTATCGCTTAGAGCGATGTTCTTTCCCCTGATCTTTTAATTGTACAGGTGTTTAGCAATGAACATTGAAAACTACACTGTCTTTCCCCTGATCTTTTATTTCTGCACATATTTAGCAATGAAAACTACACGAGTATGGTGCATCATGCGGTGACTACCAAGGAAAAAGGGGGATATTAATGGCCGCATTCTCCAATTCGGGTCCTGCTGTTGAGCTTCTAAATATGATTCGATTCCCCATATTGACCGAGCAACCAATTTTTTAACTTTGATCACTTTCTTTCGTGCAGTCTTATGAGGGTTAACTAATTATTTTCCTCGTCCAAAAAGAACGATGTAAACCAAGAAGGTTAATTAGTCACTTAACTAACAAGCTAATTCCTATCAGAAGTAATCCTTATCGGCAGTTAGGATGAGGAACAGCTTCGCTAAGTGTTAATTATATATTACATTAATACTATAATTATTTTGTGAATATATGCTAGGATCATACAGAACCACTCGCCCGTCCCATTCCGATATCTTCACTTGGTGTCTTCATAATTTTTTATCCCTTCAATCAAATCGATGCTAATATCACGGGAAAGAATATGGCAAATATTTCTCTGGCTTATGCGTTTATATCTTTTCCGGCCTTTACTCGCTTATGGTCCCACATTAATTTCGAATGCCGAGGCAAGCGTGACTTTGAAATCATGTAACAACAAATCTGTCATTGTTATGTATTAAGAATGCTAAAATAGGTCCAAAATTTCGAACAACAAATAGAAAAATTTATTCGACAAATGCAGTATATGTAAAAGAAGCTCACCGTATAAACAACCGTATAAAACATTTCAATACTGTATTAATTTATATGTCCAATTCATAGTCCTCTTCCATAAAATGGAAGATGATCATACAAAGCTAAAGATGATCATACAAAGCTAACCAGGCATAAAGAAAGGGCTAAAGGTTTGGTCTTTTTCCTTTTAAAAGAAAAGCTTAGCTTAAAGTTTTATGTAGTTAAGTATTTTTAAGTTATTTTTATAAAATCCTTATTTTGGAGAGATAAAAAGCTTTATGTTTTTTTCATAGAAGGGTCAGAGGTTTGTAATTTTTCCAAAAGAAAAGTCATCAGTATTTTTATATGATTTTTGCAAACTTTTTGATTTTGGTGAAAAACATTTTTTTTATTATTTTTCTGGATAATTTTTAACACTTTATTATCTTTTAACATTAAATACTTTTTAGAATAATATTATTAGTTGGTTCACCATATTTTTTTTCATTAATTTTTTTCTTTCATTAATTTTTTTTGTTTGCTTATACAAGTATAATATACAAGTTTTATGGTTATTAGGTTTAGAGGTGCACTTCATAACTTAGAATGAAAGCCATGTGTGAATCTTTTTGTGCTTATTCTGTTGAGAGATACATTCTACATGTGAGCAAAGGAATCATATTCTTTTGAGAGATACATTTTACATGTGAGTAAAAGAATGATATTTTGTTGAAAAATACATTGTAGATTTGAGTAAAAGAATCGTGATACCATATTCAATGTGGATTTTTTACATATCATTTAAGAAAAAAAATCTAATAAAAAAATAAAAAATCAATATACATGTTTAAATGATTGTAATTAAAATATTTATAATGTTCTATAAGTACAAGTGGTGAAAATATTTAGTTTTCACAGTTCAATGTCCTAATTTTATATGTCCTTAATTTTATATAAACATTAAAAAATAAAAAAATTAGAAATATAAGTGTATATTCTATATCTATTCTATATATATATATAGATAATATATAAGATAGATATAGAAGATGTATAAATTCTTAATATTTCAATGTAGAACTAATACTAACTATGGGAATATATATACTAACTAATTTATTTCAATATCAACTTCATATATATATTTTAATATATAGTAAAGATAATATTTAAAGGTTTAAAAACCGAAATAATTGAAATAATTGAATGAAAAAAAAGTCAATTTTTTTAGAAAAATCTATGTAATAAAAATAATTGAATATGATTCATAAATAAATATGTCAATGGTAATATTAAGTAGAATGTTTTTAATGTGTATATACAATAGTTTCAAAATTTTGGAAAATAAATAAATTTTAAGGTTAAAACATTTCAAGTAGTTTTATTATTTTATATTTTTACTTTTTTTTTTCAGGTTTATTTTTAGGTTTATTTTTTTAAAAATCTAGCTAAGATTTGTTAATTTTGTAAGTTTAAGTTATGTATATTGAACATCTAATTCTTTAAGGGTGGGTAGAGGCTGAACAGTGAAAGGGAGTCCAAGAAACCACTTGGAATATGAAACCAAGGGCCTCTCCAATGTATTATAAATATGTATCATTGTAAATAATATAAGAAATTGAAAGTTTATCTTTCATCTCTTTGGTCTCCATTATGATGTGTTTAACATGGTATCAGATCTGTAAGCATATTCCCGCCCTACTCAAATTTAAGCCACTGGTTTTTTCGCCTTTCTTTACCTGTCATTTTGCTGCATTTCTGCGTACCCTGCCTATCCTTCCTATTTTACTACTGGGTGACTCTGAGATTACATCCATCAATTTTATGATATTAGTGTTTCACTTTTCCATGTCTTCTCGGGTAAAATCAAGTGGAATTCTCTGCCCATGGCCCCCGAAATAGAAAAATGTGCATTCCTCTTCCTGAAATGTTACTCTTAGAATTTTAGATTATAGAAACGTTGAAGTACCTAGGCACACTACCATCTTTTCATGTCAGAAAAGCTGCCAAAAGCATTTATTTTTTTGGATGAGAAACTGCCTTTTGTGGTCTACATATTCACTTGTAAAGAATTTTCGCTCTAATTCCTGAATTGAATTTGGCTTTGCCATCTATTCAACACGACCAGTCGTTTGTTGAATCTTTGGCCAAACGATCAAGCTTCTCTCATGGAATCAAATTTGTCTTGTCACTCAAGTTCTCCATTCTTTCTCCTTCGCTCTTTTCTTGGCGCATGCCCAACTCTGACAGTGTTCCCAATTAATGTAGACGTGGATGAGCTACATATGGCATAAAAAAAGGTATTTTGTGTGAATACTGCTACCACCGAGGGTAGCCATTTGGGTCCAGTTATTCTTTGAAGAAAGAACATGCCAGAAGTTGGAATAAAGAGCAATCACAACTACTCAATCCCATTTCTAGTAGGGGAGACACAATGGCAGGAGATAGACTAGTTTTCATTTTAATGTATTATTGTTAACACCTGCAATACCTTTGGTTGACCTCCCATTATTCCACCAGTT
Organism: Pinus taeda; assembly: GCA_000404065.3. Lineage (NCBI taxonomy): Eukaryota > Viridiplantae > Streptophyta > Pinopsida > Pinales > Pinaceae > Pinus > Pinus taeda. Next base: position 203,937 of record APFE030194580.1, on the reverse strand, counting down.
TCCTCCAGGCATATCCCCGTACACCTCAGTTAACACCCTGATCCCTGCCATTCCCCACTACCCTTCACACGGTTTATACAACCTCTCTACACCCTCGACTCAACACGCCGGTTCCTCGACTCCTCACTCTTCCTACTGCGCGTCGGAACCCACCTTTGTTGAATGTTGCTTTCTGCTTTGTGTTGAACGCTACACTTGACTAGCATGGACAACACCATTCCACTACAAGCACGTGTTCGCTTCGGAATACGACCACAAATTTTGTGGTCTGTTGCAGTCATATCTCAGAATTTCCTTGAAAAGGTATTGTGGAATACACTTCGTTCTTTTTCAAATTTTTACATTTTATTCATAGCCACAACCTCCCTGCTTGTTTTGTTCTCAGTCGTGAGATTTCCCTTTGCATATTTAGAGATTTCTTCTAACATTTATTCTTCACTCAACTTCTGTCATTAATCGAACCTCAACTTATCAACAGTGAGTGTTATCTTCTCGTCTTTGTCGTAATAACAACTTCTCCTCATCCTTCATGCCCATCCAAAGTTTGGTTTGTTTAGGTTATGGCCTGGAGAAAGTGTATTGTTTATGACGGCACCTTCTTGTTGGGCATTATTAGAACAACATCGTTCATATAATTTGAATGAGATATCACACAATGCTTCAATGGAGCAGAGTGGCAATCAGAACAAAATCATCGGCGTGGTAAGCTTTTGCATGTTTGGGCAACTAAGAATCGAGATATAACAGTCCAGTTTCGTAGAATAGAAAATGTGTTTGTCTTCATGAAAGAAATTAGAAGGGACTCTTCATCCCAGGAGGACACGATCTAAATTGCCTACAGGTGTTTGGAGAATATTTCAATTGAGTTCACAAAATTTGTGTTTTTATGGCTTTGCAATAGCGGGCATTCAAAGTGGTACATGCAATTGCGAGAGCGGTGATTTATGTGCACATTGATTAATATCCGATTCATGCTTTATACATGTGTTGTATTTCATTCATGTCAGTTCGTATGTAGCGTTGGTCCCAGTATTCACAACCCAATAGCCAGCATTAAATTATGGCTCCTCTAACATGCAAGTTTGTTTCCCCATTATTGATCATCCCAACATTTATTGAATTGTAAACCGAATACCTGATTTATCACACAAGTTGATGATAATTACAAACATAACATTTATTCGGTTGCAACACGTTCATATTGATCGTGATAAGAGAGACGCTTGAACAATTAATGGTATAAATGAATTCGCTAGATCGGTTAGAAGACTTGTAGAAGCACATATTCGATCTAGTATATCTGAATGTCTTGCATTTGACATTATCAAATTTAAGGAAGCTATGATCTAGAAATTTATTTGCGCATAGTGGAAGCACTTCCTCTCATTGTGATTTTGATCTACAATGGAATTTCTTACTTTCCTTTCATTGCTTCCATATTAAAAATTGTTGTGGAAAGATTTTGCTCATATAGAATCTTGATAGTAGCGCATTTTCAATGGCTTAGAGTACCTTTCATTTACTTGACCCAGAGAAAATGGCCAAAATTATCAAGCTATTAAAGTTCTTAAAAAAATTGATACACTCCACTGATCATGATATAATAAAAATTAGCAAAACCATTCTTGATGATATACGAATTTGTCTACAAGATTCACATGAAAATGTTGACTTTTTGTTGCGTGAGACAAAGCTACAACAAGAATAATTACAACATTGGAGTCATAATTCTGAACCTATTTATGCTCAAAACATTGAGAGAGACTTCCATCAACTGCAAGAATATAAAGTTGAGGTTGATTCATATTCAATGCGTAGTGTAAGAGCATAGTTGCATGTACGTGTAGAAATTTAGTTTTCACTTCTCAAGCCCATTGTCAAACCTTAAGAAGAGCTTGTGAGCAACAACCACATAACAGGTATCAGATATGACAAGTAGTTGTCTTTTCATATTCCATACTATTCCAAGGCCATTCAATTTCAAAGTGTTGGGTTATTTCATGGCGCTTCACCTTCACCTGTTCTAGATTCTGCTCCTCCACATTTGCATTCAAAGGTTGTTAAATGCCAACACTATGATTGGGTTGGCCATATGAAAGATTATTGTTTTGATCTTCATCCATGCAAGCATTATGGTCAATGTAACCATTCTTCACACAGATGCTTCAAAAACAAACCTCGTGCAAGAACAAATATTCATCTCGGATGGATCTCTTCCCAGTAATGGGCTTCAATAGCCAAGAATATATTCTATTCATACAACAAGATTTCTTCTCAAATATTAAAAAATCTGACAATTGATATATATTCATCCTCTCATATTATATTTGACACGGGGGAAAGTGATGGTCATATACAAGCTTCAAAACCACATCAAGTGTGCTTGAGCCCTAACCTAAACTTGTTGCCTAATTCAGAGTTGTAGCCAGAGACAAAGATGCCCTTGAGCATGCCTTTGGTTGGTGGTCAGCCTTAAACTACCTATGTGGGGTTGAGACCTCCCTTTTGAGGTTGAGCTTCTCCCTCTTCAAAGAATTGTGGAAACTTCCTCTAGTAAAAGACTTTAGCTTCTTGCCAATTCTCGAAAAGTTCTGGAATTGCATTAAGCATTCCAGAGTTGGTGGTCATCTTTAAACGACAACATGTTGTAGACCTCCCTTCTATAGGTTGAAGGTCTCGCTCTCGAAAGCATCAATCACACTTCCTCTAGTAGAATATTTCAACTTCTTGCTAGACTTGGAAGAGTTCGAGGAATTGCACTAAGCATTCGAATTTTGGTGGTCATCCTTAAACCACCCCATTATACAAACATTTCAGTGAGCACATTCAACCTAGTGTTGTCATGAATATTTTTGCACATTTTGTGTTACCTCTCTCTTCTTGGACTCATATATACCCCTTCAGATTAAGAGGAAGAATATTGGACACCTAATCCTCTAAGGGTTGGTGTGGAAGCTAAACAACCAAAAGGTGTCTTAGAGGCGACTTGGAATATGAAACCAAGGGTCACTCCAATGTATCAAATATATGTATCATTATGAATCATTTATGAAATTCAAGGTTTATCTTTCATATCTTTGATCTTTGCCCTGTTAAAGTTTAACAATGTAATCAACACAATCCATGTGCAAAATGAAAATTTCAATTCATTTAATTTATTTATCCATTAAAAATTATAATTTAAATAATGTAACGTAAGTATATATATATATATATATATATATATATATATATTATATATATATAAAGGTCTCAAAATACAAATAATTTTATAAAATTTTACATTTAAAGAAATTTACAAATTAAATTGAGGGAATATATAGTTAAGATAAATCTAAACCATAATGCAGCTGTTCTTCTCAAGACATGCGAGAGAAAATGCATACATATTAACTTAAAGAATACTAAAATATATATAAACCTTACAACAACAATAAAATTTAAAATGCTATTATTGTATGGATGAATTTTTTTAAAATAAACCCATTTATAAACAACATATAAAACATAAAACATTTGAATATTGTGTTCATTTATACTTACAATTCAATTCAAACAACCTGACAATAAAAACTAACAACGAAGTTTATGGGAAATGATAATAAAAAAATAACAATGTATGAACTAATCATTTAAACGATGGCTCATTTCAATATTGTGCTCATTTATACTTACAATTCAAACAAAATGATAATAAAAATCTAATAACGTAGTTTATAGAAGGCGATAATAAAAACCTAACGATATATAAACTAATCATTTCAACGATCATCCATGGGTAAAATATGAACTAAATAAAATCAATCAATCATAAGATATATGGCTTTATAGTAAGTTTACATTTCCTCGAGTAAAATGAATTTTATTGATTATACAAGTTACAGTTTTGACATGAGATTCCGTAATGGACTCCATATCTTTATATAGATAAAGGTGAAAGGTTTTTCTACTTTTATTTATTCTTAACAAAAGAAATTGTTAATGGCTTTATAAATATATTAACAATTCAATTATTTTTTGTGGAAATATTTTAAATAAGGACCATGAAACTTAGAAGCTTCTTACTATTATGAGTAAATATTGGCCTTTTATTGTATTGTAATTCAATAATTACCATATATTATATAATTACAATATATTATATCAAATCTTTTAAAAGAAATATTGTTGTAGTTGAAATAACCACTGCATTTATTTTTAGAATATTTTGTAAAAAATAAGAAATTTAATAATAAATTCGTTTTATTTTTATTATTTAGGTATATTTGTTCTTTGTTTTAGAGTAAGTTTTGTCTTTAATAAAATTGATGATTTATTTTTAATTAATTCATGAAAATGTAAGTAAATTTCTCCATTATTTAAATTTCTAAATACAATGAGTTAATTTTATATATATATATATATATATCTGTCAAATTTTTATTCATAGTTTGAAAAGAAAATACATCAGAATACAGGTAGTCTCACTCCGACTAATTTTGTTGACTATCGCCAAAAGCATATGACAATGAAATATAAACCAAAGAGAGACATAGTCCACAATTTCAATGGCCATAGGACCCAGTAAATAGACAGATCATTTAAAACACTTGTATCCATCCTAGTCGTCAGAGGTGATGGAGGTTGGGTTGTTTGAAGCCGTACCATGAGGTGATGAAGGATGAGAGGAGCATTGGACATGGTTCTTGAAATGGGCCATCCAGGCCTCCAGTTTCTTGAGCTTCTATGATAGCAAATTCTGGCCGCTCCAATCCACCACAACACAATCCCAGGTATGACATTGGAAATAATGATTTTTTCTTATAGTTGATATCAATTCGACGTGCTCCTCTTGTCTAACCGACTTTGAATTCCTAAAATGATCTAGAATGGATTGGACCACATCTTAGTAGTGCTTGATGTAGTAGCCTTGACGGTAATTGTAACCGCCTTGATGCACCAGTACATGACGCTTCAAACCACCACGATGAACCGAATCCCCTCACTTGAGAATGAGCAAAGCGAAGTGGCCACAACTCCTAGCTGAGCCCCGACTCCCTTTCTCTACCACCTCTCTCTCTCTCTCTCTCTCTCTCTCTCTCTCTTCATACTCCAACATTCTCACTATCTCCCTTCCCCCGCCTTCTCTCCCTCTTGCCTTCTCTCCAACCCTCGCCATCCCCCTTATCTCCATCACTCTTTCTTTATCTCTTTATATCAACCCCATGCATAAACACTCGCTCTCCATCTATTGTTTGTCATCCATCTCTCTTTCCGTTATTCTATCTATATGCCTTTTTCTTCCCTCCCTTTCTCTCCTTCCAACTCCATCTCTCTATCCCTCCCTCTCTCTTCCTTTCTCTCACTCCCTCTATCTCTCCACCTCTGTCGCTCCATGTCTTGCTCTTCCCTCCCATCTATATCTAGAGTTAATATATATCATGATATATTAATATATATTATAATATAAAAAATTATTATTATATTAAAGTTTAAGATTGTTTTAATTACAAGTTATTAAGTTGAATAATATTAATATTATAATATATAAATATTAATATTAGATTTAATGATGTCTATTATGTGGCATGATAACAAAATTTATAATAAAACTACATCAGATGAATATTTTAGAATATTACAATTTTGACATGGAAATATTTATGTGTATAAAGGTTTTAATATATCCATAGGATATAGTTTTCCTATTAAAGGCTCATTTTGTATTTTAGAATATTACAATTTTGACATGGAAATATTTATGTGTATAAAGATTTTAATATATCCACAGGATATAGTTTTCCTATTAAAGACTCATTTTGCAAATAATTAATCAAAGGAAATATTAAAATATTTTAGAGCAAGATTTTGGATTATTTGTGTTGAATTGACCTTTTTACTTTGACTTAAGAAATGATACTCACATTACTAAAGAGTAAGATTGTTTAAAATTTTACCTAGTTTGGAATTTTGATGTGGTAAATTTTTTTGTTGAAAGTAAATTTATGATCCATTCAACATATATAATAAAATAACTATTAAAAGGCATGAAATAACTGTATTGTAATTTTTTTATTTTTTATTTTATGTAAACCCACTACATCATTGTATTGTAGGTTTTTTAACTATATGATAATTTTCATTTTTGTTAGGGGCCGACATTATTTTTTTCTTATATTTAATTATTATTATATATTGGAAAGTGAACATAGACATTATTTAGATTTCTAATTTTTTATTTTTATGTTGGCCGACATTATCTAAAATTTAAACTTTGAGCATAAACATACTTACACATTGTGGTCATACTAGGCTGTAGAATAAATCCCAGAAATATTTTATTTTTATAAAGTATAAATAATTATATTTATTAATATTTATTAAAGAAAAAAAAACATATTTAAGTTAAAACATTTAAATCATTAACATGAGTTAATTGGTTCAAAATTTTAATATTTTATTTTAAAATATCAGTATTATATATTTTTAAGCTCATTTAATTCAAAATATTAAAAACCAAAATTTATTAAAAGATGAATAACTATCTTTATTAATATTTTATAAAAATAAATCATTATATAAACCTTTTTTTTATATCTAATCAATGAGGATTAAATAGAGATCAGAAATTATTATCCAGCAAAGAATTTCTATTGATATTAATTTTATTTTATTTTACACCATTTTAAGTAAGAATTTGGTAACATTGCAAAAAATTAAGTTAAATATATATGAATTATAGAAATCCTCTCACCGCCATAAGAGTGACAGTGAAGGCAATGAAAGCGAGCGTGTAACGGGCCAAGTTACGAACCACTCGCCCGTCCCATTTCCATCTCTTCATTTAGGGTCATGATAGTTTTTTAACCCTTCAATGAAATTGATGGTAACATCACTGGAAGCAATGTAGAACATGGCAAATATTTCTCTGGCTTATGCCTTTACATTAATTTCTTTTGTTTGTCGCACAGGATATGACACAAGCTGTGTACCTCTTGTCATTCAAATTGTGAGGCAAGCGTGCCTTTCAAATCTTGTAACAACAAATAGGTCCAAACCTTCGAACACCAAATACAAAATTTGATTGCTACTACTGTCGACAGATGCAAAATATGAAGAAAAGCTCATCGTATAAACAACAACCTATAAAACATCTAAACACTCTAATAATTTATATCAAAATAAGCTCATCGTATCAATAACGTATAACATAACATATTTCAATATTGTATTCATTTATATTTGCCATTCAAAGATAAATCCTCTTTCATAATGTAACACCCAAAGTTGTATAAAGTTTTATAAAGATTATTACATTTGTTTTTACTAAAAAGACATTTAAATGATATTTAATTTGATAAAGAATACGAATTATTAGTGGAAAAAGTCAAGAAACACATGTAGTAATTACCTAAATTATAAGTGGTAATATTTTACACAAAACTGTTTGTTCATTTAAAAGAACAGTGGCTAAAAAGTAGTTACCCTCTACCTGAGAGAGGTAATATAGAGAGGGGCAACGAGCAGAAAAGGCTCCTAGAGCTCGGTGGAACAAACCAGTGGGACAAACTTGCGCAATACAATCAGTAAAGAGTACAATTGGAAACTGGACCGTAGTCCTGAAGCCTTAGTACAGATTGTAACTGGACTAGATCCAACGTTCAAAAGATTGAAGGTGCTTGAGGGAGGGTCTGAACGTGATTGCCACACTCATAATGGGGAGGAGAGACCATTCGGAAAACGTTGTTTTTACAGGTTAACGATCAAACTTAGGTAGCAAGTTTCATAATAGACTTAATGTCGAATCATAAATAGTATTATATGCAGTAGTCATTAATATATGTCTATCGGGTTAATTAGAAAGCAAAACAAGAAGCTATCAAAAGTATCACTGTCAAACTATAATTATAACTTTCACAATAACTACTAATGTATATGCAATCAATTACTTATACTAGACTATAGTTATTAACATGGAATGCATAGGAAAGTAATTACAATCATAAAATAGCTTATTAAACAGTTTGCACGGTTAAGTAAAGTCCCTAGACAACAGACCCTTTGTTAGCGATCACAAGATTAAATTAACATGGAACACAAACTATTATTTCGAACAGGGTTAGGAAACGTTCAGATTCTATCAAAATCTCTCAATATGCTAAAAAATCATAACTGTAATTTCGAAAGAAGCGTGAAGGTAAAATCGTGATGCAATATGAAACCCACAGAAAGCTGAAGCATAGCTATTGCAAGCCAATTGAAATTCATAGCCTCAAGAATGTTCTAAACATATGTATATCAACAGATAGAAAACAAAAAGATACGAAAACCCATTATAGAACTGCTATAGTATAACTTAGTTATTCACATTTAGAAGAAATTACGTGCAAGATTAAGTGACCAACGAGTGCTGAGATAAACCTCAAACTGCTGAGAAATAGTACGACCCTTTGGGTTTAAAATTCAGTTTTACATACAGAACCCTAACATGATTAACCACACAAAAGTTCATTAAAAGTTCTTTATAGTTACAGTCCATCAGAACCAGACCAGTACATTCAACCAAAAACACATATTGTCGCAAGAGAGCGTGACAAGACATGCAACTCCTTCATTCATGAATAAAAAGAAAACTTACCTTTTTAAGTCTGATAATAGAGTCTACCTGCAACCTGAAATGTCGAGGTCACAATGTAAGAGTCTAGGTACTTAAAAGCCAAAGGATCAAATTCAATAACCACCGAAGTATTTCATACCCGCAAGACAATAGAAGGTAAGATTACGCTAGCCTGTAGGGTTAGAATTGGTGGATCATCTCTAATAACCTATATAACAAAAGATATAGAAATAGGTTTACCTGAGATAAAAACACGCTTTTGGTAAAGTCACCCACCTACAAAGGAAATGAGAGCTCTGTGTTAGCAACCAGAAGGCCAATCTAGGAAGAGCATAAACCTTATAATGGGCATGAAATGAGGGCAACCAATCGAACATTCACTGGATGTTAACAACTTCCCAAAGGAAGATGAGATGGGGGGTTTGTCGACTTCATCCATCGTTGGAACTGTTTTGGTCGTCTTTGTACAGCGGAAAGAACCAAACCCTCATTTCTTCCCTATTATAATAAGTTATTCCCAATCAGTGGACCTTCACCGAACAAGACTTTCAATACAATAGACAAAAAGTTGCCTTACTGGGTATGCTGGACAAACCCTCCCGCCCTTAATCTTGGTGGAGCGCCATTGGAAAAGCTTCACCAAAAGCCACAACTAAAAACCTTACAGAGTAGCACAGTGCAGGAGTAAGCCTGAAACAATCAAGAGAGCCAACACTGTATGGGAAACTGGTTAGGGTATTTTGCAAACCCGTCCTAGCCGTTGGGTCGAGGACCATAGATCAAGGGTGGAGATCACAATAGACGGTAGGCACACAACTTGATCCTGACCCTCGGCATGTACAAGAACCACATGGAGGCACAAACCATGGCTAGCACAACATGAACGCATGTAAAGCCATGTGCACATAGATATGCTATGGTGGTAACCTTTAATTACATTCAATGATAAGTATAATAGGTAGATGACATATCCCTCAGGATTACAAGCCATTTAACATATGAAATATTGTATGTACAAAGAATTATTAATGAACAGAGTGCGAAGCATAAAGATTTTTTTTTTTTTTTTTACCATGTATCTTTTGGTTTCTGTAAAGTGTTGATGTCACAAGTGGTATTAGAGCCAAGTTCATACACCGAGGCCCTTTGGGAGAAGCTATGTACAGGAACTATGTGCTTGAATTTCTAATTAAAAACTTTTTATTAAAACTACTTATGTGTGAATACAGATAACAGGAAAAAAAATCACTCTAGCAAAAAGTACAACAAGTGCAATATGCAAAGGAACTTAGGACCACCTGAATCACATGGGGCAACCTATGTAAACGCTAACCCATATATTGGGATTCAGCTGGGCGAGGAATCTTGGCAATATAATGCAGTATTACTTGAAACAATGCAATAGTTGCGTGTGGAAATGACTAGTTTGAGAATAGATAATGAACGCCTGCATGTAGAATAGGAAACAATCTTAAGAATTTTGTCCAATCGACAAAATCAGCACCATCGAGACCCTGGTGTAGAGGATCGGGAAAATATCCCGAACAATCAGCATAGGGAAGAAAACATTGAATCTTCCAAAAGAAATAGAGAGGAGGATGAGGGGTACTCAAACAATGTATCTAACCAACAGAAAATTAAGAAGCAAAAGTCAAAACAACAGAGAAAACTACAAGGATAGTTTAAGAAAATTAAGCCTTCATTTTTTGAGGGAGAATATGAAGAAGCTGTGGAAGCCTGCTTAATCAATATGGGCAAATACTTCTAGATTTATGAATATACTGAAAAATGGATGGCACGATTACTAGTTTACCAGCTGAGTGGGAAAGTGACTCTCTGGTGGGAAGAAATTAAGACAGTAAGGAAAATTGATGAAGAACAAGTCACATTGAATGAATTTCAAAAACATTTCAAAGATAAATATCTAACTGAATGCTATTACGATGAGAAAGTGAAGGAATTCCATGAGCTAAGATTGGGAGTCTTAACTATGGATGAGTACATGACTAGATTCACATCCTTACTCCGCTACATGACTTATATACAAGAGGAGAGGGACAAAATTCAGTTTTTTATTAGTAGTTTACGGAAATTTATGAAGGAGAAACTAGAATTTGACTACCCTAAGACAATGGATGATGCTGTGAGGAAGGCTCGCATCTGCTATCAGCAAATGAAATAGAGGAATGAAGGCCCAATAGGGGGATCAAGTAAGAAGGGTAGAAATCCAATCCCAGGTAGACATCTAAAATTTTTTAATCGTAAGAATACACAACAAAAGGCGTTTGATAGGTTTTCAGCCAGAAATCCACTGAGAACTGCATATTCTGAGAATAAACCAAGTGAATTGATCACAAAATCTCCCAATGATTAGTAATGAAAACCACCACTATAGTGCTAGGGTTACGGATAACCCATTATTACAAAACGTTGTCCACAAAGAGCTAGAACAGAGTAGTTATCACACATGCAAGAATCATCCAGAATTGGTGAAGTGGCAAGGAGCATACCGAGAATTAATGCTGCCTTGGATGATCATCAGACCGAATTCCAACCCATAGTGATCGAATTTGAAGGTATGATTGGTAAGCAACCTGTTTCTATTTTATTTGACCTAGGTGCTAGCTTAAGTTATGTTAGTACTAAATTGGTTGAAAAATGTGAGTTAGTAAGTAGAAAATTTTCAAAACCTTGGCTAGTACAACTAGCCACTGACACAAAGAGGAAACTTAATGCCAAGATAGAATGAGGTCCCATAATCATTTTTGGGCTGCCTATTTACGTTGATATTAATATATTACCCTTGGGATCTTATGACATACAAATGGGGATGGATTGCTTGGAAAAATGTTCGTCTCAGGTAGATTGTAAACAAAAAATTGTAAGTTTTGTTTGAGAAATAGGTCAACAGAGGGAATTACAAGGAATAAAAACTAGCGCCAAGCTGTGTTCTATTACTGCCAACCAATTTGGAAAATGCATTAGGAAAGGGTGTCGAATTTATGTCGTGCAGGCGGAGTTTACAAACTCTAAAAATAAAATTACCTCTCTAGGGAATATCCCTATAATTTACGATTTTGTAGACGTCTTTCCAGAAAATATTCCTAGCTTACCACCCAAACGATATATTGACTTCACCATTGAGTTAATTCCAGATGCAGCCCCCATATGCAGACCTCCTTATCACATGAGCATGCTTGAATGGAAAGAGCTAAAAATGCAGTTACAAGAACTTCTAGATAAAAAATATATTCACCCCAGTGTGTCCTCTTGGGGAGCTCTTGTATTATTTGTATAGAAAAAAGGATAGAACCCTCATATTGTTCATCGATTATCACCAATTGAAGAAGCTAACTATAAAAAATAAGTATCATTTACCATGCATTGATGATTTCTCTATCAGCTACAAGGAGCTAAGGCATTGTCGAAAATTGATTTGAGATCCAAGTACCACCAGATAAGAATAAAATATGAAGACATTTACAAAACAACTTTTCATACTCATTATGGTCATTACATGTTTGTGCTATTTCCATTTGGCCTCACAAACACTCCAGCTACCTTTATGAGTCTAATGCATGGTATTTTCCAGCCTTATTTGAATAAGTTTGTGATGTTTTTCATAGATGATATCTTAATGTATTCAAAGAATCAGGAGGAACAGAAACAAAACATGAGAATAGTGCTAGAGACATTAAGGGAGAACTAGTTGTATGCCAAGTTTAGAAAGTGTGACTTCTTCAAGGACCAAATTTAGTATGTGGGTCATGTCATATCGGCAGAAGGCGTTGTAGTAGACCCATAAAATAACGGATAGCCCCTAAGAATGTCGTTGATATCATATCATTCTTGGGATTAGCTAGATATTATCGTAGATTTGTTGATGGGTTTTCAATGATCATTTTTCCAATGACATCTTTGTAGAAAAAGGAATGTGCTTTCTAATGGACAACAGCTTGTCAGCAAAGCTTTGAAAAGTTAAAACATTTGCATACTGTGCACCCGTATTAAAAGTGGTAGATCGAGAAAAGTCCTTCGTAGCTTGCATGGATGCAAGCAAGGAAGATGTTGGTCGGGTTATTACATACGAGGGAAAAGTGATTGCTTATGAATCTCAAAGTTGAAGGAGTACAAGCAATGATATTCAGCTTATGACCTTGAATTGACAGCATTTGTACATGCACTTAAAATGTGGAGGCATTACCTTTTGAGGAAGAATTTTTTTTTCTGCTACCCGATCATAGTAGCCTTACCAATTTCTTCCATCAATCTAGTCTAAACGCCAGACATGCTAGATGAACGACTTTCTTAAGAGAATTCGACTTTGAAATGAAAAACTTAAAGGGGAAAGAAAACCTTGTGGATCATGCATTAAGCAAAAAATTGCACTATATCTATGAGACCCGAATGAGCCAAGAAAGCTCAAATATTCTTGAAATTATAAAGGAGGCAACTAATAGGAATCCAGAATATACTTTCCTCTCGCAACAAACAAAACAAGCCGTACAAAAAGAAGAAAAATCAGAACTTGGAATAAATTCTAATAATCTTCTCACTTTTAAAAGTAGAATTTATATTCCAAATCAAACCTCGATTAAACTGTTAATTTTGGAATTTGTCACTATTTCTTGGAGGTACTAGGATAATGTAAGATTGAGACTTCAATGGTTATTTGTGTGGAAAAATTCCATTTATTTTAAAGATGCAACTTAAGTTTAACATTTTTTGGGTTTTCCTTCCCTCTCTGTAAGGCCAAATTTTCATTTGAACAGATATTTTTTTCTCTTTTACTTTTAAGTGTATGGAGGATTGGGATGCTATATTGTATAGGGGCCCCTATTGTCATGATGAATTTCACATGGTCATATTTCTTTGGTTTGAAATTTTCTACAACTTTGTGAATTTTATAGATCTCCAAATATTATGGGTTAACATGGTTATTTTATCTCATTCTCGTTTTTTCATCAATGTTTTGACTCTTATTGGGGATACTACTATGAGTTTTAGTGAGCTGTAGAAAATCTACCTTCTCTTTTTTGTGGGAGGTGGCATTGATCTGTGGAGTCAAATAATGAAAATGTCTCATTACATATGAATTTTTTCATGTTACTGGTCACATTTTATGTAATTTTCCTTAATACCTTATGTTCTACAAGAAGTAGAGTGATGTGAGTTTGTATTCCACTTAGGCATAAAAGGGTCCTTTTTAGCATAGTTTGTGCTCCTATTTTCTTTTGGAAAAAGGTTTCTAGTTTATCTCATGCTATGCACCCTATTTATAATCTACAAATTGATGAGTTTTCTAGTAAGAATATTAACTTATCTATGCAAGAGGGCTATAATATTCCTTATATGAGTGCACAACATTTTATTTACGTGAAAATGCACTATTTGATGATGGCATAAGTGAGATTTAATAGACGTTTTCATTTATTATTCATTTTCCTAGTGCTACTAAGAGTGAAGAAGACCTTGTCATTACTTTATAATTCCTTGAAGAATTTTTTGAGTAATTAGTGGCAATTAGTGAGCTCTCTCTATTAGATACTCATCCCTCTGTGCTTTATCCTTCAAATTTCAATGTTTTTATGTTGTGCATGTATTCCATGAGGGATAACGTTTCAATTAAGAGTCAATATACTAAATTCAAAGGTGAAAATATTGAGTAATTGCATTTTTCTACTATCTAAGGCTTTTGTTCAATTTATTTAGCTCTTTTCATAGTGGAGGGAGTGTCTGTCTTCCTTTTCTTAATCAAAGTATTCATTTTATCCTCATATCCATCATGGTTTTACTAGTTGCATAGTTGATCACTATATTTCTCCTAATTGTGATATTACTAGGGGCCTTTCTATCCTCCCACTCATATTGACCTCTTTTGTCACCATAATTTTTATGAGACGAATATAATGCGAACATCAATTTACATTACTATAGACTAAGAGGATTACAGTAAAATTTCCTTCACTCCTTTTATTATGTAGTAAATTTATTTGAATATAGTATAATCCTTCACATTAGAGGATTGGATCTTTTATTCTTGATCTAGGTGGGATATTTTGTTCCTAGAATAAATGAAAAATAATTAATTAATTTTCATTCAAAAGATATAATTTACTTATACTTTAGTATCATCATGCATATTTTACTATTATTTATTTAATATTTTAATTAATAACTTATGTTAATGATGAAAATCATTTTCTTCAAAAAAAAAATCATATGACTTTGTTTGGATGAATATCATAATAACTGATAAAAGGAAATGAAAATGATGGTTATGAGATTAAGAGGTTAGTTCATTTTTTTTAAAGGAAGACTCTAACTAACATCTCTAGTATTAGTAATCTGAAAGAGTTCTCATAAGTTTAGTGAAGTTCCATTCTTGAATTTCATGTAGTTAATTATTTATATCTCAGATATACTTGATCATATTATAAATGAAAAGATACATTCCTATAGTAGGATATAATAGATTTAGCCATGTCATGAAAATCACAAAACTTTAAATCTAGAATTGGGATAAGTCATGTAACATAATTTAATGACTCATTATATGATTTTACTTATTTTATCTTAATCAAAAGACATAGAATTATTTCCAAGGTTTAAATATAGAGGAAAGGCGATTAGGCTTCCATTTGAGTTGTGTTTAGTGTAAGTTGATGCAAGATTGGAATCTTAATGATCATTTTTATGGAAAAATTCCCTTTTCCCAAGATGCATTTTCTATTTAATGATGTTTTATTTTTTCTCTCATTAAGGTTAAAATTTTATATATTAAAGGATGTATTTTCCTCTTTCAGTTCTATTCATTTGGGGAAATGGGATGCGATATTTTAAAGGTTTCCATAGTGTTCTGCATAAGTTGGAATTGTCCTCTTTCGTTGGTTTGAGCTTCGGTGTGTCTGTGTGTGCGTGTGTATTCATGATAATCACAATGTGAATTAGCACTATCTAGGAATTAATCCATTTCTTCTCATGTGGAACATCACCAATTGTACCAGAATATTAAAGGGCTATACTATTCAAGAAATCACCAACATTCATGCATGTTCATGAACCCATATCAAACATATGCATTTATAATAAATTTCATAGCTCAATATATTATTCTTCTCACAAGGTTCCCATCTAATCTTAAGAAACAAATTTTACTTCTTAAGGATTTCTGCTCTACCATGGGTATGATTGTTGACACTAATAAAACAAAAGTTATGATTATCAAATCCAAGAAGGACACTTACACTAATTTTGTGTATGACAATAGTAACTTGTAGGAATTGTCTTCCTACAAGTACCTAGGAATTGATATCCATCACAAGCTCAACTGGAACTATAGCATTGAGAAAGGTATTAATGGGGGATGTAAAGCCTATTTTGGTCTTGAAAATAATTGTAAAATGGAAAACCTTGTAATGTGGGATAGAAAGAAGTTCCTCTTTGAAAATTTAGTCACTCTGGCTATCTTATATGGATGTGAGGTTCGGGGTTGTAGCATCTCTAGAGAATCCTAGAGAAATATTGAGCAAATCTAGAAGTGCTTTATAATGTATAACCTCAAAATTAAAACAACACACCATATCCTATTCGACATATAGAATTCAGTCTTTCCCATATCGAGAGCCTAGCTATGACTAGGCTTCTGTTGTATAAGCACAAACTCAATAACGTAGGAGACCATAGACTTCCTAAGCGAACTTTAAATTCCAACCAAAACCACCTAAGGCTCAAACGAGGTTGGTATAAAGACAAAGGGGCTTGGTTAAACCAATGGGAGATCAACAAGAATGTTTCATTCCAAAACGTCAATAACATAAAAAATATTTTTACTTCTAAGTTCAAAGAAAAAGTGTGGTGTGAGAAATATTTTGTAGCTAAAAGAAAATTAATATATTATAAGGAGGTCATCAACCCCACCCTAGAAGATAAAAAGTATCTCTTTGTTTTAACTAGCTCAAAGAAGAAAATTAATATAGGCAAGATTAGAATGAACTCTCATGAGCTCTATAGTGGAATGGGTCATTGGGCAGTTCCTAATACACCATGGATGGAAAGGTTCTGCCATCTCTGTGAGAATACAAACATCGAGGATGAAAATCACTTCCTCTTAGAGTCCCTTGTTTACAACCACATTAGATCTAAGTTTCAAAATATTTGTTGCAATACTGACCTTCCTAGCCTTTTACATTGTCAAAATTACAGTGAGCTCTAGATGCTTCTCTTCAAGATTTTTGACCATAGGAATAAAATCTTAAATCAAACTAAATAATTCATTTCTTTAGGTCTGATAGACCAAAGTTTGGTCTCAGTGGACATTGACCATCATCATCATCATAAAGTTGCCTTAAAATTATCTTATTATGTTAAGATGGCTAGAAGCTAAAGTAGTGACCTCCGCTCCCCACCTAAACATAGGTCAGCTACATTAAAACTTTCTTATAAATCACTACCCTTGACCTCAATCCAAATTTTGTGGGGTTTCTTGCATAGGGAAAATTTGGTAGACACTTGAGCGATGGAATCCACTATCTAGATGGTTTGTCAATTTCCCCTTGGCAGTGAGCACCATAATGACTGACTTATTCCCCTAGGGTCTAGGTGGGATATTGCTCAATACAAGAGGTTGAATCCACTATCTATGTCGTCTATCAATTGTATTTTCATATTAGGAAGCTCAAGTTTTTGAAAGCCACTTTTCAAGTTCTTAAGAACTCTCTAGAAAGCACCATATTGACTCATATCCCCATGTCCAATTTGCTACCTATTATATAGCAAGCAAGACAATGATATAGTCATACAATGAGCCTCCTACTAACCACAAAAGCTTAGACAACTCAACCTAGTGACATCAAGCATAGCTTATATAGATAATGCCGAATGTTCAAATGGGGCATTTCGTAGTCTAGGAGTTGAAATTCACTATCTAGGTGATTTATCAATTGCACTCTAGTAATAAACACCAAAATGAGCCTCCCATTGCCCACTCAGGCATAGACACATAGCCCAGTAGCCTCAAGCAGCTCTCTTCTATTTGAAATGCTCCAACAACTCCTTATGCTCCATATTCAATCTCGCAACAATGTTTCTACATCCTAGGAGAACTTTATTCTCCAATACTATAATTTTCTCTATGTTCTTTCTCAATCTCTTTGTTTATTCCTTGATTTTCATTCCTTTCTCACGTCCTTATCTCTTCTTGAGACCCTTGATTCGTCAGCCTTGATTCCCCATGGGAGACGAGGATTGGTGCAATCCTCTACCCATACATCCAATCCCATCTCTTCAATTTATATTAGCATTTATGATTTAGTGATCAGGATGGGCGTTGGGAGTTTAGTGTGGCTAGTATGGTTCGAACATGGAAACCAAATTCCCTCCTATCATATTATGTATCTAAGTGTGCCTTCA
This sequence comes from Pinus taeda, assembly GCA_000404065.3. NCBI lineage: Eukaryota > Viridiplantae > Streptophyta > Pinopsida > Pinales > Pinaceae > Pinus > Pinus taeda. The sequence goes on along the minus strand of APFE030194580.1, from coordinate 185,930 downwards.
TTAGGGACAGTCATTAAATTTACACTCACTCTTCAAGTGTTCACAGAGCTTTGGTATTTGAGATTATCCAAGCTATACAAATTGTCAATTCCCATTTTAATTTGAATGTGAGTATGATCTATAAAAAGTTACATTTATTAGAAATTCACAAAGATTAGAAATTTGGTATTTGAGATTATCCAAATGATACAAATTGTCAATTCCTATTTTAATTTGAATGTGGGTATGATCTATAAAAAGTTACATTTATTAGAAATTCACAAAGATTAAAAATAGAAATTTTATAATTTACCCAAATATGCCATAAGATGAGAGTAGTAATTAAAGGATATGTAACATTCAAAACTCATAAATATCATATTTTCTCTAAATATTTAAATCTTGATATATATTGAAATTTTTTCCCTAAAACAGATAACGTTTCCAACATTTGGCAAGTCAACATTATTTACAGTTAGATTTGTTTATGTTTGAAATCTAGTCATATGAATGCATTTAGCATCCAACAATTTTATAATGTGCGTATAATTATTTCTCCATAAAATTTAATAAAATAAAAATATTATAAGATAATATGTTTAGCATTATTTGAAATTCATGTTAAAAAAATATGTAGTCATTCGAAAACCACTTATGCATGCAATGCACGCTTACTATCTTGTTCTCGATCTATATTTGTTTCTTCAATATCAAATCCTAACATAATATCTTAAATTAAAACATATTTTATTTAAATTTTAATTATTTGCAAGTTATATGACATCAATGTGTTAGATATGCATCTCGATAGAGTGCATAAGGCAGCAGGTAAAGGGAAGTCAAAGAATTTAATATGGGTTACACATAGCTTGCTCTGGCATTAGATAAGTTTAGACTTGATTGAGACTTAAAATATTAAAATATAAATTAATTTTGTGTTTTATGGAAGAAAATTGTGAGGTTATGTGGTACCTAGTCATGTACAAAAGGGAAAAACTTCTGATGGTATACCATATACAATATAAAACTATTTGAAAAAAAATAAATGAATGGAAGAAATTTTGACAGATGTCAATCACTTTTGCAATTAACTCATTGTATTTAGAAATCTAAATTATGGAATTCTCTGATTACATTTAATTTATGGAATTCTCTGATTACATTTTCATGAACGGTTAGAAACAAATAATAAATCTCAGTGAAAAAAAAAACTTTCACTTTCAAATTTATAATATATCAAACTCAACATAGATTTAAAATTGAAAAAAGAAATATTTCTTAATAAAATACCAACCTTATTCTCTTATAATGATATGAAGCATTTGAGTTCCATTCTTATTATTCAAATTATTTTGACATAGATAATTAGATTTCTGATCATTATCTTCTCACTTTTAAAAAAAAATTCGATCCTTTGGCTTTTAAATATATGTTGATTTTGATATATTATAAATTTAAAAGTGAACACAAAACTTTCACTTCTAAATTTATAATATATCAAAATCAACATAGATTTAAAATTGAAAAAAGAAATATTGCTTAATAAAATACAAGCTTTATTCTCTTATAATGATGTGAAGAATTTGAGTTTCATTCTCATTATTCAAAATATTTTGGCATAGATAATTAGATTGCTAATCATTATCTTCTCACTTTTAAAAATAGAATTTATATTCCAAATTAAACCTAGATTAAACTGTTATTTTTGGCTGAGTTTTATAAGAAACCTTGTGCTGGTCACCTAGGCTATCAGAAAATGTTTTTAGCTATTAAGAGGGGGTATTTTTGGCCCATATTGAGGAAGGATATTACAAAATACTTATCCAAATGTTAGGAATGTCGACTAGTTAAAACGGAACACCGACATCCTACTAGATTGTTATAGCCATTACCCATTCCGGAATGGAAATGGGAGACTATATCCTTATATTGCATTACTGGTTTGCCCCGCACAAGGAAGAATCATGATTCTATTATGGTTTTGGTAGACAAGTTGGGTAGAACAGCCCACTTGATACCTGTGAAATCCACTTTTAAAACAATAGAAATCGTAGAAATATTTATGAAGGAGATATTTCGGTTGCATGGGATACCCAAGGTAGTGATTTCAAATAGAGATGTAAAATTCACATCCACCTTCTAGAAGACTCTTTTCACACGACTAGGTACTCAAGTCCAATTTAGTACCGCATACCATCCTCAAATGGATGGACAAACTGAACGAGTTCGTGATGCAACAACCACACAAGTGGGAGGATTACCTCCATCTAGTGGAATTTGCATATAACAATGGACATCATGAATCACTAGGCATGAGCCCTTTCGATGTGTTGTATTGAAGGAAGTGCTAAGTACCCATAGACTGGAATAACCTAGTAAATAATCTAGCACTAGGCCCTGACATGCTAGCAGAAATGGAGGAGGTTGTTAAGAAAGTCTGACAAAATCTAAGGGCAGCTCAAGATATACATAAGATGTATGTGGATATAAAAGGACTTAGAGGGAATTTCAACCAGGGGTTCATGTCTATCTGAGGGTGAAGCCTTGGAAAAGTTCTTTGTAGTGGCAGGGTTGTGCCAAATTAGTGCCCCAGTACTATGGACCCTTTCAGGTTTTAGAAAGATTTGGAGCAGTGGCTTATAAACCTGCGTTACCAAGTCACATTCAGGTCCACAATGTATTTCATGTATCCTTACTAAAGAAATATGTGTATAACCCTCAACACATTATTGAGTTGGGAAATATTGAGGGAAAGTGGTTAAGAGATAAAGATTAGACATATATTTATACATTTTTTTTAATATAACTAAGATTTTTTTTAGCATAGGCCAAAGTGGAAGGAGAGTTCCTGGTCAAATCTCTTCATATTCTGGATCAGTGGGAAACCAACTTTCGGAAGTGAGCCAACACCCAGGTTAAAGTGTAATGGAAGCACTTTAGCCTAGAAGAGGCTACCTGGGAAGAGGAGCAATTCATGTGAAAGGCCTATCCAACCTTATTTCCTGAAGAGGAAGAGAACACCAGGGATGGTTTTCCACACGAGGTGGGGAAGATGTAACACCCCCAAGTTGCATAAATTTCCATGAAGATTATTATGTTTGATTTTACTAAAAATACATTTTAAATGTTATTTAATTTGATAAAGAATCAGAACTATTATTGGAAAAATCCAAGAAACAATTGTGGTAATTACCTAAATTATAGGTGGTAATATTTTAAATAAAGCTATTTTTTCATTTAAAAGAACAGTTGCCAAGAAGTAGTTACCCTCTGCTTGGGAGAGGTAATATAGAGAGGGGCTAGGAGTAGAAAATGCTCCTAGAGTTGGGTGGAATAAACCAGTGGGAGAAAATTCCTCAATACAGTTAGAAAAGAGTACAATTGGAGGCTAGACCATAGTGCTGAGGCCTTAGTACAGACTGTAACTAGACTAGATCCAGCATTGAAAATATTGATGGTGCTCGGGGGAGAGTCTGGACGTGATTTCCAGACTCGCGGCTAGGAGGTGAGACCTTTCAGAAAACATTATTTTTATAGGTTAATTATCAAACTGAGGTAACAAGTTTCATAATGGACTTAATGTCAAATCATAAAAAGTGTTATACGTAGTAGGCATTAATATTTCTTTACTAGGTTAATTAGAAAACATAACAAGAAGATATCAAAAGTATCACTCCCAAACTGTAATTATAACTTTCACAGTAACTACTAATGTATATGTAATCAATTACTTATACTAGACTATAGGTATTAACATGGAATGCACAAGAGAGTGATTACAATCATAAACTATCTTATTAAACACTTTGCATGTACTTAAAATTTGAAGGATCGAATTCTATTTTTAAAAGTGACAAGATAATGATTAGCAATCTAATGACCTATGTCAAAATATTTTGACTAATGACAATGAAACTCAAATGCTTCATATCATTATAAGAGAATAAGACTTGTATTTTATTAAGCAATATTTGTTTTTTCAGTTTTAAATCTATGTTGATTTTGATATATTATAAATTTAAAAGCGAAAGTCTAATCAGTTCATGGAAATGTAAGCAAATAATTCCAAAATTTAGATTTCTAAATACAATGAGTTAGTTGCAAAAGTGATTGACATATGTCAAAATTTCTTCAATTCATTTATTGATTTTCAAATAATTTTAGATGGTATATGGTATACGATCATAAGTTTTTCCCTTTTGTACATGACTAGATACCACATAACCTCACAACTTTCTTCCATAAAACACAAAATTAATTTATATTTTAATATTTTAAGTCTCAATCAAATCTAAACTTATCTAATGCAAGAGAAATCTATGTGTAACCCACATTAAATTCTTTGACTTCCTTTTACCTACTACCTTGTGCACTCTATCGAGATCCATATCTAACACATGGATGTTATAGAACTTGCATATAATTAAAATTTAAATAAAAATAGGTTTTAATTTAAGATATTATGTTAGGATTTGATATTGAACAAACAAACATAGATCCAGAACAAAATAGTAAGTGTGCATTGCATGCATAAGTGGTTTTCAGATGACTACATATTTTTTTACATGAATTTCAAATAATGCTAAACATATTATCTTATAATATTTTTATTTTATTAAATTTTCTGGAGACATCATTATATGCATATTATAAAATTGTTGGATGCTAAATGCATTCATGTTACTATATTTCAAACATAAACAAATCCAAGTGTAACTAATGTTGATATGCCAAATGTTGGAAACCTTATTTGTTTTAAAGAAAAGTTGTCCATATATATCAAGAATTAAATCGGTAGATAAAATATGATATTTTTGATTTTTTAGTGTTATATATCATTTGATTACTACTCTCATCATATGGAATATTTGAGTAAATTTTGAAAAATCTATTTCTAATCTTTGTGAATTTCCAAAAAATGTAACTTTCTATATATCATATTCACATTCAAGTTAAAATAGGATTTGACAACTTGTGTAGTTTGGATAATCTCAAATAGCAGAGCTCTGTGAACACTTGAAGAGTGAGTGTAAATTTAACGACTGGTCTTAATGAAGGGACACTTAGATACATAATTTGATGGGAGAGAAGTTTCATTTGATGATCGAATCATACTAGCCACACTAAACTCCCAACACCTATCCTCACCACTAAACCGTTAACAATAATATAAATTGAAGAGATGGGATTGGATGTATGGGTAGAGGATTGCACCAATCCTCGGCTCCCCTGGGGAATCAAGGCCAAGGAATCAAGGGTCTCAAGAAGAGAGAAGAAGGTGAGAAAGGAAGGAAAATCAAGGAATAAACAAAGATATTGGCAAAGATCATAGAGAAAATTATAGTATTGAAGAATAAAGTTCTTCGAGGATGTAGAAACATTGTTGCGAGATTGAATATGGAGCATAAGGAGTTGTTGGAACATTTCGAATAGAAGAGAACTACTTGAGGCTACTAGACTATGTGTATATCCCTGAGTGGGCAATGGGAGGGTCATTTTGGTTCTTACTGCTAGAGTGCAATTGATAAATCAACTAGATAGTGAATTTGAACTCCTACACTACAAAATGGCCCATTTCAACATTGGGTGTGATCTATATGAACTATGTTTGATGCCACTAGATTGAGTTGTCTAAGATTTTGAGGTTAGTGGGAGGCTCATTGTATGACTATATCAATGTACTGCTTTCTATATAATAGTTAGCCACTTGGACATGGGGATATGAGTCAATATGGTGCTTTCTAGAGAGTTTTTAAACACTTGGAAGGTGGTTTTCAAAAAATTGACATTCTTAATATGAAAGTACAACTTATAGACCACCTAGATAGTGGATTCAACCTCTTGGATTGAGAAATATCCCACCTAGACCCTAGGGGAATAAGTGAGTCATTATGGTGCTCACTGCCAAAGGGAAATTGACAAACCACCTAGATAGCAGACTCCATCCCTCAAGTGTCTACCAAACTTCCCCTATGCAAGAAGCCCCACAGAATTTGGATTGAGATCAAGGGTAGTTAGTTAGAAGAAAGTTTTAATGTAGCTGACCTATGGTTAGGTGGGGAGTGGAAGTACCTTCTTTAGTTTCTAGCCATCTTAACATAATAAGATAAGTTTAATGAAAGTTATGATGATGATGATGATGATGGTTAATGTCCACTCAGACCAAAATTTGGTCTATTAGAACTAAAGAAACGAATTATTTAGTTTGATTTAAGATTTTATTCCTATGCTCAAAAATCTTGAAGAGAAGCCTCTCGAGCTCACCATAATTTTGACAACATAAAAGGCTAGGAAGCTCAGTATTGCAACAAAGATTTTGAAACTAAGATCCAATGTGGCTGTACACGGGGCACTCTAAAAGGAAATGATTTTCATCCTCGATGTTCATATTCTCACAGAGATGGCAGAACCTTTCCATCCATGGTGTTTTAGGAACTACCCAATGACCCATTTCACTATGGAGCTCATGGGAGTTCGTTCTAATCTTGGCTATATTAATTTTGTTCTTTGAGATAGTTAAAACAGAGAGATACTTTTGATCTTCTAAGGTGGGGTTGATGACCTCCTTATAATATATCAATTTTCCTTTAGCTGCTAAATCTTTCTCACACCACATTTTTTCTTTGAACTTAGAAGTAACAATATTTTTAATGTTATTAATGTTTTGCAATGCAACATTCTCATCGATCTCCCAATGGTTTAACCAGGCCTTGGTGTATTTATACCAACCTCATTTGAGCGTTGGGTGGTTTTGGCTGGAATTTAAAGCTATCTTAGGAAGTCTATGGTCTCCTATGTTATTGAGTTTGTGCTTGGACAACAGAAGCCTAGTCATAGCTAGGCTCTCGATAGGGGAAAGACCGACTTCTATAAGAAGAATACGATAGGGTGTGTTGTCTTTAATTTTGAGGTTATACATTGTAAAACGCTTCTGGATTTTCTCAATCTTTCTACATGATTCTCTAGAGATGCTACAACCCCAAACCTCACATCCATATAAGATAACCAGAGTGACTAAAGCTTCAAGAGGAACTTCTTTCTATCCCACATTATAGGGTTTTCCATTTTACAATTATTTTCAAGAACAAAATAATCTTTCCATCCCCCATTAATCCTTTTCTCAATTCTATAGTTCCAGTTGGGCTTGTGATGAATATCAATTCCTAGGTACTTGTAGCAAGACACTTCCTCCAAGTTACTATTATGATACATAAAATTAGCGTAAGTCTCCCTCTTGGATTTGATAATCATAAATTTTTCTTTGTCATTGTTAACAATCATACCCATGGTAGAGTGGAAATCCTTAAGAAGTATAATTTTCTTATCAAGACCAAATCGGCACCTTGCGAGAAGAACAATATATTGAGCTATGAAATGTATTATAAATGCATATGTTTGGTATGGGTTCATGAACATGCATGAATGTTGGTGATTGCTTGAATAGTATAGGCCTTTAATATTCTGGTACAATTGGTGATGTTCCACATAATAATAAATGGATGAATTCCTAGTTAGTCGTAATTCACATTGTGATTATCATGAATACAGACGCATAAATAGACATAGCAATGCTCAAACCAAGGAAAGAGGATAATGCAACTTCTCTAGAACATTATGGAAACCTTTATAATATAGCATCCCATTTCTCCAGATGACTAGAAATGCAAGAGAAAAATACATCCTTTAAAATGGAAAATTTTAACCTTAATGAGAGAAAAAAAACATCATTAAATAGAAAATGCATCTTCGGAAAAAGGAAATTTTCCATAAAATTGATCATTGAGATTCCAATATTGCATCAACTTACTCTGAACACCATTCAAATGGAAGCCTGATCACCTCTCCTATATATTCAACTTAGAAGAGAGTTTTATTTCTTTTCATTAAGATAAAATAAGTAAAAGGAGATAATCAGTCATTAAATTATGTTACATGACTTATCCCAATTCTAGATTTAAAATTTTGTGATTTTCATGACATGGCTCAATCTATTATATCCTACTATAGGAATGTACCTTTTCATTTATAATATGATCAAGTATATTTGAAATATAAATAATTAACTACATGACATTCAAGAACGAAACTTCACTAAACTGGTTAGAACTCTTTTAGATTACTAATACTAGACATGTTAGTTAAAGTTTTTCTTTAAACAAATTGAACTAACCTCTTAATCTTATAACCATAATTTTCCTTTCTTTTTATCAATTATTATGATATTCATCCAAACAAACTCATATGATTTTTTTTGAAAAAGAAAATTATTTTCATCATTAACATAAGATATTAATTAAAATATTAAATAAATAATAGTAAAATATGCATGACGATACTAAAGTATAAGTAAATTATATCTTTTGAGTGAGAATTAATTAATCATTTTTCATTTATTCTAGGAACAAAATGTCCCACCTAGATCAAGAATAAAAGACCCAATCCTCTTATGTGAAGGATTATACTATATTAAAATAAATTTACTACATAATAAAAAGAGTGAAGCAAATTTTACTGTCATCCTCTTAGTCTGTAGTATTGTAAATTGATGTTCACATTATATTCGTCTCATAAAAATTATGGTGACAAAAGAGGTCAATATGAGTGGGAGGATAGAAAGGCCCCTACTAGTATCACAATTAGGAGAAATATATTGATCAACTATGCAACTAGTAAAACTGTGATGGATATGAGGATAAAATGAATACTTTGATAAAGAAAAGGAAGACAAATACTCCCTCCACTATGATAATGGCTAAGTAAATTGAACAAAAGCCTTAGATAATAGAAAAATGAAATTACTCAATAATTTCACCTTTGAATTTAGTATATTGATTCCTAATTCAAACATTGTCCCTCATGCAATACATGTGCAACATAAAAACATTAAAATTTGAAGGATAATGCACATAGAGATGCGTATCTAATAGAGAGAGCTCACTAATGGCCATTAATTACTCAATAAATTATTCAAGGAATTATAAAGTAATGACAAGGTCTTCTTCACTCTTAGTAGCATTAGGAAAATTAATAATAAATGAAAATTACTATTAAATCTCACTTATGCCATCATCAAATAGTGCATTTTCACGTAAATAAAAGGTAAATAAAAGGTTGTGCACTAATAAAAGGAATATTATGGCCCTCTTGCATATATAGGTTAATATTCTTACCATAAAACTCACCAATTTGTAGATTACAAATAGGGTGCATAGCATGAGATAAACTAGAAAGATTTTTCGAAAAGAAAATAGGAGCACAAAGTATGTTAAAAAGCATGCTTTTATGCCTAAGTGGAATACAAACTCACATCACTCTACTTCTCGTAGGTCATAATATATTAAGGAAAATCACATAAAATGTGAGTAATAACATGACAAAATTCATATGTAATGAGACATTTTCATTACATGACTCCATAGATCAATGCCACCTAAAACAAAAAAGGGAAGGTAGATTTTCTACAGCTCACTAAAACTGCTTGTAGTATCCCCAATAACAGCCAAAACATTGATAAAAAAGGAAAATGAGATAAAATAACCATGTTAACCCATAATATTTGGAGATCTATAAAATTCACAAAGGTGTAGAAAAGTTCAAACCAAAGAAATATGACCATGTCAACTTCATCGTGACAATAGGGGCCCTTGTACAATAGAGCATCCCAATCCTCCATACACTTAAAAGTAAAAGAGAAAAAATATCTGTTCAAATGGAAAATTTGGTCGTATAGAGAGGGAAGGAAAACCCAAACATGGTTAAACTTATTTTTCATCTTGAAAATAAATGGAATTTTTCCACACAAATGACCATTGAAGTCTCAATCTTACATTAGCCTAGTACATCCAAGCAGTCATGCTTCCACCTCCATACTAAAAAAAGGCTGAAAAATGAAAAAATCTGATGGAGAAATGGACAACGCCATTTCATTCGTGGCGTTGAGAAGTGTTGAAATCATATAAAATTTGTCAAAATCTGACAAAGAAAAAATTCAACCCTCCTGCAAAATTATTCCTTGAACTGCATGCACTGCCTCCTCCATTTGTGCGCATTGACAAACTATGTTTAATTATAAAATGGGTGGCAGATTCTTCAAGGAAACCATTGTAGGGTAGTTCGTGGAATTTCCGATTAATATGGAGGAGGTCGGGCAGTCAAACCTTGCCTCGTCCTTTTCACATAACAAAATCTTGTTTTATTAAAAAAATTGGTTGTAGGTTGGATCAGGCCTGTCTTGGCGGGCCTGCTGACGATACCTCTGCTGCTGCATGTATTAAATTTAGTTGATGTGTGTTGGGGCTGCATCCATGCCCCAAGCGCCAGCCCACCCAATACGTATATTATTTTGTTTGATGTGCGGGATGGTTGTGGGGTGGCGGGGTCATGGTTGCCCACCCCCATTTGTTTGAGTTGTAACCATTCTATGCATAGATGAGGGGCCGGGGGTCATGGCCCGCCCCTCCACAACTATTTTGAATGAGTTGGGGTGGTGGGGTTGGTGGCTCGCCACCCTTTTTCTGAATATGTTTTCGTTTAATAAAAGAACAAATAGGCCATTTTTAAAAATTCAAATTTTGGTTGTGGGAGACAAACTAACGAGGCCACAAATTCACTCAAAATCTACTGAGTTTGTTGGGAATATGGTGGCCGGATTTTTTCCAAATTGTGGGCTCCTTAAGCTTGCCAAGTCAGCAAAAGTCAACCGAACTTTGGTTGCTCCTAACTTTCACATACAGACTCAGTTTGACGAACCGTTCACATCACCGCGATCAAGACGACGAGATATTTGCTCTAGCCCTAGTCCAAAATCATTTTGATCAATTTGATTTTTGAGCGTTCATAAGCCCTCTTTGTATTGTGTGTGTCACTAGAGCCACTTGGATCACATAACTATATTGTTATTTCTATGCTCATTTACTTAGGCCTCAGTGGAGTAAACTAAGAGCTTTGATACCAATTATAACACCTACTTAATAAACATAAACATAGAAAAAAAAATAAAAAATTAATTTACCATAACCTATGAAAGGGTCATCATTCTCATAATTTGGGATCTTATAATAAATACAGAAACGTTACCAATCAACATCATGGTGAACGTTTATTTTTCATAGACAAGGTTATATTACTGAACAGATTACAATCTATCTACCTCAATCATATCACACATGGTTTTATATCTAAGGACTAATATACATTATAAATAGTTTATTAGTTTTGCAATTAGATATTTACTACACGCATAGTGCTATCATTAATTCCTTTACACTTGTTGGCTGGCCTGCAGTTGGATGGCCACCAGTTTCCAGGCCCCTTATCCTCCGGTTTCCATCTATATTTTGCAGCACCATCCAATCGAAGGGCTGAATCTAATGGCCCACCGAGATATGGGCTTTGATGCTAATAGATTTGGTATATTGCCCCTACTCCCGTGTCATTTGCCTTGGTCTAGTTCTTGAAATTCTTCTTTGCAAAAACCTTGGCTTTGTCAAAATTATTCTCCTTCAAGTAGCTCCTGCACCTCCTGCTACACGCTGTGGATGATTCGCCCAAAACTTCAATGATTTGATTCTTTCTTTCCCAGGGTTTTCCATTGTTGTCACAAGGCAGATTAAGCTCTACAAGTAAGTCACATATTAGAAAGTTTTAATTGTTTTTGGTTCCATACCTTCAGTATTATCACTGTGATTTGGGTTTTCTTTACTGCATAGCATAACTAAATGAGCTAACTTGTTTGCAGGCACCACAACTACAAATTCCTTCAATCGTATAAAGTTGTTGATAAGCTACTCCCAATATCTGAGATGGTAAGGTGACTAGACACATTTTTTTCTCTTTAGCTGCTAAGGTTACATTTGGTGCCATGCTATTTTAACCCTTTCAGTGCTTTGATGTAGGGTAAGCTCTGCATACAAGAAACTGGCTGCACGTGACCAGGCCCTGAATACCAATTATCAAAGGTTCAAGTCTTCATTTCAGTGTTGTTAAATGGGTATGAGTGCCTTTCTTGAGGATTGTATGTCCCCATCTGCTTGCATGTAAGATTCTAAGCTCTGTGCATGAGGGTCGTCTTTAGACTTCAAAATTTTTGGGTTACAAACCCTTGTTTGTATTTATGGGGTGGTTTCGTAAGGTGACATGCTTCATTATTATTCTCTTTTGAATGGTTATGCTACCCGAGGGTTTGTTCAACCTTGCCATTGTATTGACAATCTAAGTTATTTCTTAATATATATACAATTACGTATTCGCTCTGTCTTTCTGTTACTTTCGTTAGCAACAATGAATATGTTTATTTTTTAGTGTATATGGTTACCTAGTAACAACATATTTATATTCCATTCATTAGAAAACAATGAATTCATTACTTGTTAGTTTATACAATTTCTGAATAACTTTGTCTTCATATAACATTCATTAGCAAACAAAGATTTCGTTCAAATTGGCTGACTTATAATTCTTCTTGGCATATGTTTGGTTTACTTATCGTTCTTTACCCAAGTTAATCTTGCCTGAAATTTTTCCCGCAGTGTCCACCCTAGACTGGTCGATGGGGTAAATTTAAAAGGTGACTTGACTATGTTGAACCCTTTTCTTTGATATTTAATTTCTTGTTCATTGTTTGTGAATGATTTCACTCTAATTACATATTTGGTTTTTTTTCGATGTTCTGGAAATATTGTTAATTGACTTTCCTTCTTTAATTACTCTATCTACTTGAGGGGAAACTCTACGGCTATGCACACTTGTATAAGTAGCTTGTTGTAAAATGTTATAGGCATGCATAACTCCTAAAGGTATCTTATTCACAACAGCTTTCTTTCTCACATTATATGTTTAGCATTCTATTTTACAAATAGTATTTTCCATATTACCTTCCAGTAGAATAATCTTGTTGTGAGGGTAATGATTGACTACATAGACTTCTGATTATACCCACTATCCACTTGTAGGTAAGCTTATATTTTACATTTCTTTCCAAAAGTAGCCACGTATCAAATCTATCTCCTATACACCTATACTCATATAGAAATCATTATTTCTCCACAATAGGAGTTGAATCATATTTCCTTTGAGAAAATAGTTTTGACAAGTGCAAAATCTTTAATTCTAAAAGCATAGTACTAGGTCTAGACAATAGATGTTGTTCGATCCTACATTATTTAAAAACCTTTGTTGGACTATAAAATATGTGTAATCATGAGTTGAAATACATTACCCATGTTAGTTATAACTAAGTAATTAAACCAAATAACTATTTCCAATTAAATATTACTTTATTAATCCATTCACTTCATACTATAGACAATAATATAACAACATGCAATAATAATTATCAAGCAAGTTTATACTTCTACTAGACAACATTAGCAAGTTGTGTATTCCTTCTTAACTGTTTAAATCCTTATAATTAATAGATACTAAGAACATATGCATATTTAACACTTATCTTCCTTCGAAAGACTAATTTATTATCTAATGAACCTTTCCACCCTTCCTATGAAAGTTTCACTATTATGTTCGATACTCTCCCCCCAAGCTCCTCTTTGTTCCTCATATCAGTTTCTTAAGGTAGTAGTTCTATTGCTTAGGCCTTAGGACACCAAGTCCAACCAACAAAATGATTCTTCCTCTAGGAAGGTCACTCTTAAGGGTTTTCCCACTGAATATTGGCTTAGTTCAAGAAATCCTTCTTCCCTTCTTTTTTGCTAACCCCTTCCACCGTTTCTCCCTTCCCTCTTGTGAGCGAAAAATAGGTAAGGAATAACTGCTTCTAACTGATAAATGTGCGGTGAAAAGAGAGTTACTGAGGTTTGTTAGTAATTCCTTAGGTCTTTCTTAGATCCAGTCGTAATATTTTTATAACTTAAATT